>JAJOOR010026394.1:0-34654 GCA_036250505.1 Solanum acaule
CACCTAATTCGTTTTGAGCTAAAAGATATGACCATTTAAAGTTGACCCTTACAACTCACTAGTTCAAATGACTAGTTTCCGGACGTCACGGTCATTTCTCATCATTTCATCAAGTTCTCAACTCCAACTCACATGTGAGGCTCTATTTTTACTAGTTCATTTTTAGGATCGTTACAACTATCCATCCAAGTGTAGTAATGGTCATTCATGCTATCTTTTATGGAGCGGGATACGGGTTGGCAACCAAGTACTACACTTTGGCGCCATTGATTTTGGCCGACATTAATAAGGCTTTGGACAAGTGTCAAAACGGCGAATGTTTCTTTCAGGGATGCAACCTGATACTTCAATGGTGGATGATGAGACACCTGATCAAAGCTCATAATCTAAAAGAACCAGATCCCTTGGAACGATCGAACATACTTGAAAGTCATGATTGGTGGGTGCAGCGTAATCATTTCAACAAGACTAGAGGCCAAGAATTCTGGTATCCGAAACTTCAGGGTTTAAGAGAAGAAAATGTGCAGTGGTTAATATAATATCTAGTGGTGACAAAGCAAATGGTGATTCGAGCGCAAAAGGTCCATTACTTGATATTTACCAGATTAAGAGGGACTAAACCATATGCTCCCGGTCGAGTCCTTAGACACCTAGGAGGGAAACAGGAGATTCCCCAAATCGCAGACATGAGGAAATTTACAATCGATCATGAAAACGGACGAATCTCTTATATTGAAGACATACGTAGAACATGGAAGACTCAAAGGGTATTGGGTGAGCCGGTACCAAACAAGTTTCGTCCTGAATGTTCTAAGGATTCCAAGGAATGGTTAAAGAAGAGCCTCACCGAAACTATCGAGTCTGGTCCAAACGTTCCTCATATGATTGCAGATGTTGGGGCCAAACATCAAATATGACTTTATCGACTCCAAGAGAAATATGATAAGAATGAGCTACATCATCAGCACCGACATTCAGAAGATGCCAGGGTCATATCTTAGTTGAAGCAAGAGTTACGAAGGGCAAGGCAATGCATATCAGAATTAGATGATAGCATGGAACAACAGATTCAGTTGGTCGAGAGGTTAAGACATCAAGAAGGGGCTTGGTTGGCTAGAGATCACCTATGGGCGAACAGATATGCCATGTGGGAAGAGGTCAACATTGCCAAAAGGACCAGACTTGGTGAAGGATCAGGATGAGCTTGAAGTTTGCTATTGTCCCTTGCGTGGGATTGCTTTATTTGTACTTTGTTTTGTAATTTACTTTCCGAACTCATTTCCCTAATTTTATGTTCGTCAGACATTTTTGAATGCTATTAATGAAATATTTTGGGGGATAATGAATTGGCTTAAAAAGACACATACATCCTTCAATTTGCTATGTCTACCCTTGGCAAAGAGGGTCAAAAGTATGTTTAGGACACGATATTTGTTTGTTTTCTTGTGTGCTTTAACTATTTATGTGATACGTTGCTTTGAATGAGAACATTTTTATCCCAATCCTTTTCACAAAAGTTCCGAAAATCCCTACAATACCAAATACAAGTCACTACCAAAATATCCGACCAAAATTCCATGAGTATTGAGTTTCTCAACCAGAAATAAAATTCTACCACCAAATCTCAAACATTACTCTGTCATCTCAGGAAAGGTAAATTAGCTGCTAAGATGGAAAAAGGCAAGAATTTCGAGGTGAAGACGACTGACGAGAGTCTAAGGATGAAACTGCTCGATTCAAAAAAGAGATTCAAGAAATGGGAGAAAGAAGAATAGAAGTAGAACTAGCCACCGCAGCTGCGCAAGCCAAAAGTGTAGCACTAGATGTGGAGTTAGCGGCTAAGATGGCAAGATATGTTATCATGAACGAGGAGATGGTTGATATGCAGAAGGAACATGATGTCTTCAACAATGATATAACCATGAGGCTTCAGAAGATACGCGAAAAATGCTCTTTCTTCAATCAAGAAGCCAATAGTGGTCTCGAAGACACCCACCCTGGAGCTACTGAAGAAGATACCGATGAGGAAATCATCTATATATGCCTCCCTTCCTAGTACCTCTGAAAGGAGGAGACAAAAAGATCACTCTCCCAACTTATGAGCGGACACATAGCTTGGGGGTAAGAGTCGTGCCGTGTTCTCTCATTTACGAGCACCTTAAGGTTTCACGCATATTGAAGCCTCTTGAAAGAACCACTTTTGGGTTTGGGTATGAAAGCTCTCAAAAGACGTGTGCCTACCACCCGAACCAAAGAGGACACACTATATAAGAATATGTAAAGCTTAAGGCAGCAATCCGCAACCTGATCAATGTTGGAAAGATACCGTATATGTGGGGTGAGAACATCGTCCTTACCTGTGACGAATCGGAGCCCAATATGCCGGTCAGTGAGCACACTTTGTTTTATTGTCACTACTTCACGTATTTTAAGAAAATGTTGTTGGATATCTACAGTCAGTTGATTCAAAAGGGGGTCTTAGCCTCTATCAGAAAGGATGACGAAGCAATCGATCCCGTTGGAATTGAAATCTGGAAACCCTACCCTTATCATGACGCCATAGATCACAACATTGGATGGTGCCTCGGGTTTTGCTATGACGTGGAATCTCTCATCAACATGGGAAAGATTCAAGTTGAGTTTGCCCCCCGTGATTAATGCAATAGTCAAAAGAAGAAGCTTTTATGAAGGCACCATCTATCTTTTAGGAGCTTTATTGCATGTTTTTTTTACTTTCCTTGTAATCTTCAAGAAATGAATGAATGAAAATGAGAATTTCCTCTTGTATTCGAACTACGTAGGGCCTGAATTTTCCTTTGGAGATACGTAGGTAGCCTTTTAAGGCCCGACTCCTATCTTTTAAAAAAAAAGATCCCCTTCATTCTACTAGGAAATGTAGAGTTCACGTCAACATATACCGAGAAATGCAGCAAGAATACCTTAGCTCAACGCAATTTAACCTTTCTGAGTCACCAGCCTCAAAATAAAATGAGCAAATTCCTGCTTGTTCAAAAATCAGTCCCCATTACTCGTGGGTAACATATCCTCAAAACGAAGCAACTTTTATGTGTTTACATGCTTTCTATGTGTTATTTTGCATTATTTGTCCTGAATCAAAACTAACAGATTTGCTTTTGAGTTGTTTTCTCCTACATGTAGTTAGAATTGGTCTGTGTCGATAAGCTGGTTGATCATCCTTACTTCACAAGATCTAAGGCTCCTAAAGATTCCTTCCCCGGTCAAAACTCACAGAAGGGAAAAGCAGTAATGGGTGATAAAAATAAAGATATTGGCCTTACCGATGTTGTCGTGGCTCAGCCTGTCATTGCTGATCAAGACGATCTAATCGTGCAGTTGATGCAACAGATCATCGAGATGAGGGTCAAAATGTAGAGAAGGCAAGATTTGCCTAATCCAGGCTTTGCTTTCAAAGCTCCAGCTGATGGAAGGCCTCCACTCACTTTCCTCCTTTAAACGCGGAACAGGCTCAAAACCCACCCTCCGGTCCCGCTCAGAATCTCTCAATCATCGACTTAACCACCCAAAATCCCCATTATGCCTCCGTATCTTACCAAACACCACCTCCTTCTCAAAGTACCAACCCCCAAGTGCCACTCCCTTCTCAAAATGCCAACTTCAAGCTTGTCCTCCCCATCAAAACAAAAATGTTAGCCACTCGCACACTTCCCTGCACCACTAAAACCAGTATACCAGCCCCCAGACTTTCCCTCAAAACTATCAAGCCTCTCAATATGCCTAGAGTCCCTCCATTGCTCCACCCCTACCCCAAAAATCCACTTTCCAAATATCGGTTCCCAATGAGCATGACGCCAATTGTTCTGAGCTAGACCACTATGAGGAGCGAGAGAGAGAGTGGAGGTCAAAGGGAAGAGGCTGCCAAGCTGGATATGAAAGAAGAGATCCAAAAGGACATGAAAGAGTTACAGTGTATTCCTGAAGTTGCCGGTTTGAGTTATGAGGATTTATGCATTCATCCAAATTTGGACCTCCCGGATGGGTTCAAGGTGACAAAATTTGATGTTTTCGGTGGAATAGGGAACCCTTTTAGCACACCTGAGGGCCTACTGTGACCAGCTCGTGGGAGTTGGAGGAGATGAAGCTTTACTAATGCGGCTTTTTAGACGAAGTATGAGTGGTGAGGCTATGGAATGGTTTACATCTCATGAAACAAGACAGTGGCCTAGCTGGAATGCCCTGGCTAAGGACCTTATTGAACGATTCAACTATAATGTGGAGATCGTTCCTGATCATTATTCCTTAGAAAAAATGAAGTAGAAGTCAAATGAAAGTTACAGAGAATTTGCATACAGATGGAGAAAGGAGGCAGCTAGAGTTCGGCCTACTATGTCTGAGAAGGAAATTGTCGAAGTATTTGTGCATGTTTAAGAACCCGAATATTATGATAGAATTATGTTGCTCGTTGGAGCGAAGTTTGCTGAGATAGTCAAAGTAGGTGAGACTATCGAAGATGTATTAAGAACGGGGAAGATTGCCCATGTTGCTTCCTCGCCCGGATCCTCCGATTTATTGAAGAAGAAAAGAGAAGATGTGTCTTCTATCTCTTATAAAAGGGAAGAAGACCCCAAGGAAATCCTCATCATACCAAGGTCGGACTCGATCTTCACAGTGTTCGTCCCCGGCTTGTTATGCACAGACTGATTACCAAAATATCCCTCCCCCTTGTTATCAAAATAGCCCTCCTCCCAATTATCAAAATACTCCTTCCTAACTACCAAACTCCCCCTCCTGTCTACCAAACTCCCCCTCCAGTTTACCAAACTCCACCTCATCACTACTGGAACGTCGCCCCCAACTGTGCTAACGTTCATGCAAATTACCAAACTCCTCCCCTAATGTACCAAACTCCAGATCCACTTGACCAAAATACCCCCCCCCCCCCCGAACTACCAAGCTCCACAACTAAATTACCAAATCAACTCATATCCAAGATATCAAGCGCCCTATCCAAACGCTCCAAATTATCGTCAAATGCCTGCTCCTCAAAAGGGCTATTACGATTCCCTTCGCCCTAGATATGTGAAGAAGCCATCTAGGATTTTCACTCCACTCATTGAAAGTCGGACAAAGCTATTCAAGCAATTAACTGCGGCAGGATAAATTCATCTAGTGGGGCCCAAGTCGGTTGACACTAGCTCAAGGTTTTTACAAACCTGATCAGAGGTGCGCATACCACTCCAACAGTGTTTGACATGATACTGAAGACTTTATCAACCTAAAGCATAAGATCCAAGACCTGATTGACCAGAAAATGGTCTCTCTCCAGATAGTCGCGCCCAATGTCAATAGTAATCATTTGCCGAATCATGGGGGCATCACTATAAATTTGATAGAGACGAATGAGGATTGGTGCGTGACAAAGGCAATAGTTCTGATTACTCCTGATGAACTAGAAATGGTTGTAGCTTCATTGAGCATTAGAGAGAAGAAAGAATTTGTGATTCTGACACCCAAAAAGGTTGTTGCCTTGGTGCCAAGAAAAACTTTTACCTGACCGAACTTTGTGATTGAAACGACTGTTACACAGGGTATGACCAGATCCGGCAGGTGCTACACACCAGAAGAGCTAGTCCAGGGAGTACAGGAAAAGGATCAGTATAAAAGGTCAATTAGTGAAGCAGAAGCAGAAGAGTTCTGGAGAAAAATGCAGCTGAAAGATTATTCGATTCTGAAGCATTTAGAAAAGACGCCGGCTCAGATTTTTGTGTGGGCTTTATTGATCAGTTCGCAGTTGTGTAGGCAGGCTCTGATGAAAGCTCTGGATGACACTTATGTGCTTGTGGGCACCAATAGTGACAATTTAGCAGCCATGATAAACCAGGTCATTCGAGGACACCGAATCAGTTTTTGTGACGAAGAGCTGCCCTTTGAAGGCAGGATGCACAACAAAGCTATGCACGTCACCATCAAATGCCAATACAAAATTATAAATCGTGTTTTGGTTGACGATGGGTCCGGTCTCAACATCTACCCACTTTCAACCCTCAAGCAGCTGAAATTCGACTTGGGAAAGGTTCAACAAAACCAAGTCTATCTAAGAGCTTTCGATGGAATGCATAGAGGCATAATAGGGCAGTAAACTTTGGAGTTCAGATGGGTCCTGCAGAGTTTAACGTGGAGTTTCAGGTGTTGGATATCAACACCAGTTACAACCTGCTTCTAGGAAGACTATTTATCCATATGTCTGGGGTTGTGCCTTCTACCCTTCACCAACTGATGAAATTTGTTTGGAAGGACCAGGAATTGGTCATTCACGGTGAAGGAAGCCATTCTAATGGGTATGCGCCGATCGTTGATGAGCTCTCTCGAGGTTGTGATTTTGACACGATGGAGCTGGAAAATGCCATTGGTGATGATTTGGCTCCACAGCCCCCTATGCCTTATGTGTACAAGATGGTTGCTACTGTTATGCTCCAGAGTGGTTTTGAACCAAGTTTCGGATTAGGGAAGCAGTTTCAAGGAATTATCAAGCCTATCAAAATTCCAGCCAAAGGAGCAAAGTTTGGTTTGGGATATGTCCCTACAGATGATGAAGCAAAGATGAAAAACAAAAGTGTTGATCAAGCATTGGCCAGGCCAATTACTCATCTATACCAGTCATTCCCGGTGCGAGAATATGTCAACGATGGTGGTCTCAAGGAAAGAATCTTGGGCCTTTTTGGGGAGATTGATATGGTCATCGAGGAAGAGGCTGGGACGTCAGACATTCATTATGCTGAGCCAGAGGAGCAGTTGCAGAATTGGACCTCCACACCGCTCGTGATTTCCCGAGCAGCTTGGTAGAAAAGACACGTATTTATGTTTGTTTTGAAAATTGGTAGTAGTCCAGAAGAAGCTCGAGACCCACCCTTTATGCAGTTTTACCTGTTTGAGTTTTTTTTTAATTCCCCCGTGATGTTTAAAAAGGTGAAATGGCCCTTAGCCATGGCCAAAGTTGTGCTTTTTTTCAATTTAAATGAAACCTCTTTTATCGAAAATTTGTTTACGTATCTGTTTATATTTTACTTCCCTAATTTTGTTGTTTATGATTTCAACAAAATTAATTTAAAACCTGCCAATTTCATGTTATGTCACGAGCCAAACGAACAAAATGAGGCAGGTGATGACGAATGCGAGAAATATGGAGAAAAAAATGAGGTACCTAAACATGTTGTTGTAGAGTTCCGATAATTTGAGAATCAACACAAGCCAAATCTTGAAGAAATTTAGATTGTGAATCTTGGAAATGAAGAATGTGTCAAGGAAGTCAGAATCAGTGTCCATTTGACCGAAGATCAAAGAAGGGACCTGATTCGTTTGCTTAGAGAATACATTGATGTATTTGCCTGGTCTTACAAAGATATGTCGGGGCTGAGTACGAATAAGGTGTCCCACAAGTTGCCGATTAATCCATATTTCAGTCCAGTAAAACAAAAGACTTGAAAGTTCAAGCCTGAGTTGAGTATAAAGATCAAAGAGGAGATTACCAAACAGATCGAGTCTCAAGTAGTGGAAGTGATGCAATATTTGACTTGGTTAGCCAACGTTGTTCCGGTTGCCAAGAAAGACGAAAAAATCAGAATTTGTGTTGACTACAAATATCTCAACAAAGCTAGCTTGAAAGATAATTTTCCATTACCAAACATTCACATTCTCATTGATAACTGTGCTAAGCATGAGATGCAGTTGCTTGTGGATTGTTATGCGGGCTATCACTTGATCCTAATGGATGAAGAAGATGTAGAAAAGACAACTTTCATCATGCCCTGGGGTGTATATCATTATCGGGTGATGCCTTTTGGTCTCAAGAACACGGGTGCTATTTATATAAGGGTTGTGACAACCATATTTCATGATATAATTCATAAAGAGATCGAGGTCTATGTAGATGATGTCATAATCAAATCCCGCGAGAGTTCAGATCACTTGACCCACTTGAGAAAGTTCTTTGATCGGCTGCGTCGATACAATTTGAAGTAAATCCTGCTAAATGTGCTTTTGGATTGCCAGCTGGCAAGCTGTTGGGATTTATAGTCAGCAGGAGAGGCATTGAGTTTGACCCTTCCAAGATCAAGGTGATCCAAGAATTACCTCCTTCGAAGACCAAGAAAGAGGTGATGAGTTTTCTAGGAAGGTTGAACTACATCAGTCGGTTCATAGCTCAATCCACCATGGTGTGTGGGCCCATCTAAAGTTGTTGAAAAAAGATGCCCTGACCAAGTGGACAGGAGAGGTCAAACTGCTTTTGATGCCATCAAGAATTATTTTTCCAATCCGCCGGTGTTTGTCCCTCCTCGAGAAGGAAGTCCACTGTTACTGTATCTATCTGTCTCGGATAATGTGTTTGTATGCGTGCTTGATCAACATGATGAAACTGGGAAGAACGAGCGAGCAATTTATTATTTGAGCAAGAAATTCACTCCATATGAGGCTTATTACACTCTTTTGGAGAGGACAGGTTGTGCTTTGACCTAGATTGCGCAGAAGTTGAGACATTATTTGTCTTCTTATACCATATATTTCATTTCCAGGATGGACCCGTTAAAATATATTTTCCAAAAGGCGATGCCGACTGGGAAGTTGGCTAAATGGAAAATGCTTTTGAGTGAGTTTTACATACTGTATGTGACCCAAAAGGCAATAAAAACACAAGCCTTGGCTGATCATCTTGCACAGAATCCAGTTGATGAAGAGTATGAACCGCTCAAGACTAATTTTCTCGATGAAGAGGTTGCATTTGTGGATGAAAATATTTCTAAAGCATACCCTAGTTAGAGAGGTGTTCTTTGATGGAGAGGCAAATCACCAAGGAAAATGTATCAGAGCGGTCTTAGTGTCAGAATCTGGTCAGCACTACCCTATGGCAGTTAAACTTTGATTTGATTATATGAACAACATTGCTGAATATGAAGCTTGTATCCTTGATTTGAAGATGGCCATCGACATGAATGTTCACGAGTTGCTGGTCATTGGAGATTCAGATTTGCTAATTCACCAGGTTCAAGGAGAATGGGTTGTGAAGAACCCAAAGATCACACCGTACGTGAGGTATATACAGATGTTGTGCCAAAGGTTCTGCAAGATTGAGTTCAGACACACTACCAGGACACATAATGAGTTGGTCGATGCTCTCGCCACCATTGCCTCGATGACTAAAAATCCAGATACAAGTTATAATCATCCCTTGGATATAGAGGTAAAAGAGCAGTCTGTCCATTGTTCACATGTTGAAGCAGAATCGGATGGTTTTCCTTGGAATTTTGACATGAAGAAATATTTGGAGAATGAAGCTTATCCCGAGAATGCAACGTTCAACTAGAAGAAATCAATACGCCGTATGGCTAACAATTTCTTTCAAAGTGTGGAAATCCTTTATAAGAGGACTCCAGATCTAGGTCTTCTCATATGTGTTGATGCTAACGAGCCTGCGAAGTTTCTAAAACAGATACATGCCGGAGTTTGTGGTACTCACATGAATGGGCTCACTTTTGGCGAGAAAGATCCTTCGAGCCGGTTACTTTTGGATGACTATAGAGCATGATTGTTGCAAGTTCATGCAGAAATGTCATAAATGTCAAGTGCATGGTGATTTGATTCGTGTGCCGCCTCACGAACTCATTGTTATGAGTTCACCTTGGCCGTTTGTAGCTTGGGGCATGGATGTCATTGGTCCAATAGAGCCAGCTTCCTCCAACGGACACAGATTCATTTTGGTTGTCATTGACTACTTCACCAAATGGGTGGAAGCAGCTTTGTATAAGTTGGTGACCAAGAAGGTTGTAGCTGATTTCGTTCGCAACAATCTGATATGTAGGTTTGGAGTGCCAGAATCCATCATTACTGATAATGGAACGAATCTCAACAGTCACTTGATGAGAGAGATATGTGAACAATTCAAGATTACTCACCGGAATTCAATCGCCTATCGTCCCCAAATGAATGGAGCTATAGAAGCCGCCAACAAGAACATAAAGAAGATCTTGAGGAAAATGATTGATAATCGTAAAGGTTGGCATGAATTGATACCGTATGCTTTGTTGGTTTACCGAACGACTGTTAGACCATCAGTTGGAGCTACTCCATATTTGCTAGTATATGGAACGAAAGCAATTATACCTGCAGAAGTTGAAATCCCTTCATTTAGAATAATCTAAGAAGCTGAATTGAGTGATGATGAATAGGTTCACAAGTGGATTGATCAGTTAACATTGATTGATGAGAAGAGAATGGTTGTTCGTTGCCAGGGACAACTGTATCGACAGAGAATGATTCGTGCTTTCCACAAGAAAGTAAGAGCCAGGATATTTGAAATCGGCCAGTTGGTTCTCACATGCATTTTCCCTCATCAGGATGAGTACAAAGGGAAATTTGCACCAAATTGGCAAGGACCCTACATGGTTCGCAAAGTATTATCTGGAGGTGCCTTGGTCCTGTCGGAGATGGATGGCACCGAATGGCCAAAACCAATCAACTCCGATGTTGTCAAGAGATATTATGTGTGAAGTTTCAGTTTGTATTTCTGTCATTTCCTTGTAATCGTTCTATTTTCTTGTAATCGTCTATGTTTAGAATTTTATCCCTCTTATAATGAACTACGTCTGACCTGAATTCTCAAGAATGAGATACGTAGGTGGACTATGTCGGCCTCGGTCACTCATTTATCCCCTTTAATGTTTTCTTTTGTACTTGAACTACGTTCGACCTAAATTCTCAAGAATGAGATACGTAGCCAGCCTATGTCGGCCTCGATCGGTTTCTTTATAATTTTCTTATTTTTGTTAATCCTCGAGAGGGGGAACTACGTTTGACTTGATTCTTGCCTCAACGGGATACGTAGACGCCACAACGGCTCGGTCATATCTCCTATAAGATTTCTATTTCTCTTTACAATAGAAACTGGGACAGAGTTTTTGAGAGGGACTCAAAAACTCTCTAGAAGAGGATCTCTTCCAACAAGTCAACACTGTAGTCACATTGACAATTGTAACTGGACAGAATTTTTGAGTAGATCTCAAAAATTCCATGATTTGTTCATCAACAGTTCAAGATACGCCGAGACAATCAACTGGGATAGAAAATTTTGAGGATGACCACAAAAAATTCATTAGGGTTCAGTGGAGGTTTGGAACAACTTTGAATACTTCCCAACACGTAATCAGATAGATATCAAAGCATCAGCTTCAAAGACGTTCATTAAGCTTGACGTGACATGACACTTGGCAGTGACTTTCCAAATATTACTTTTTGAAAATCTAGTTTTGTTAAAAATATTCTTTCCTGTTCCAATTGTTTTGCATAAAAATATTTTGTCCTATCTATCAAGAAACGGGAGATCGGAGAATTCAACCGAAGATAGTCAAACAAGAAGCAGGAAACTGAAGAGATCAACACAAATCAGTTCATTTTAAACTAACAATTTTTCTATGGATGCAGGAAAAGTTTTATTCTTCTTATATCGAAGAATTGGGAATATGAGTAGCATTATTTTATTCAAATTCTCAGCAAACCGAGGATCATAATGAACATTACAACTATGTTCGGAGATGGAACAAACGAAAACCACGAAGAGAGCAATATTATTATTTTCCAGCAATTAAAGATACCTGGAAGACGTTTATCTACATTATATTATCAGATATGATAATATTCTTACCCCAAAGGTTATTTATATTGTATTGTCGAATGAGACGATACCAATACACGGAGAATCATTTATATCGTATTGTCAAACGAGATGATACCACTACTCCGAGGGTCATTTTTAATTATATTGTTGATTGAGACGATACCATCGTCCAAAAGATACCCAGAAGATCACCTATGTTGCTCGGTGAAGCATTATCTTCGTTCGGTATCAGGGACGCATTGTCAAAAGATTTCATGCATTGCAGGAGAAAGAAGTCATGCATAGCAAGAGAAGGAAATCACGCATAGCAAGAGAAAGGAGTCAGACATTGCAAGAAAAAGAAGCCATGCATAGCAAGAGAAAGAAGTCATGCATATCAAGAGGAAGAAGTCACGCATAGCAAGAGAAAGAAGTCATGCATTGCAAGAGAAGGAAATCCTGCACAGCAAGAGAAATAAATCATGCATCGCAGAGAAGTCATGGATCGCAAGAGAAGGAAGTCATGGATCGCAAGAGAAAGATTCATGCATAACAAGAGAAAGATTCATGCATCGCAAGAGAAGGATTCATGCATAGCAAGAAGAGGAGTTGTGCATCGCAAGAGAAAGATTCATGCATCGCAGGGAAGGAAACCATGAGTTACAAGGAAATCAACACTTCTTGCATCATTTTCATTTGCAAGAACAATATCAAGAGAACTAGCAACATATTACCTTAGCTTATTTTATTACTTTGACATCAAAGAAAGAGTACATTGTAGATTATATTGCAAATATAATCTTACAAGTTTTATTTGCTTTACGTCAAACTGGAGGAAGCTGACGTCAAGCGTCCAAGGAGAACAATTAAGTGTCAATGCGGTAAAAGACACCATCTCCCCATTTGAATTGCATTTTATGCTAATGAGTTTTATATCAGTCTTATCCTAGAGCATCCCAAGAGGATGAATTCTCAAACAAACCACAGGTGCGGACGACATCAAAAAGGATGCAGCACAACGTGAAACTTTTTCTTAGCAGTGAACTGGGATATAGTCCAAAGAGGAGTGCCAAACTCTTAGGATGTGAGCTCAGGAGCGACTTCCACCACAATGAAACCACACCCCTATCAGAAGGCATGTGGGTTTTTATTAGATTTATCAGTTACAGTTTTGCATCTAGAAAATTTTGGGTTCACGGGAAGCAACTTTCCAATCGGAGTGACAACGCTCTAAGAGTGTAGGAAATTATGTCCGTGTAAATTCTTAATTATGGGTGTGAAGCGTGCCACATTCATGGCTAAGAGTTTGCAAGCCTCTTTTACATACTCAACTTACTTTATCACTCTTCCTAAATCGAAGGATATCTTAGCATAAAAGATTTCCTTCTCAACCGATAGGGTCGAACTACAAGTAGCCTGATTCCCTAGGTTGAGGGATATGTTGGCAGGATCAGTTTTGAAACAGCCATATTCCAACATTCACTCTTAAATCTTATTCTCGAGCACTTCGGTACCTCTATAATTTGATTTCGGAATGACTAATCAATTCATTCAAAATCGTGCGTTAAATTAAGCGTATCGAACTACAAGTAGCCTGAATTCTTATATAGCCTGAGATATATAGGAAACCCATTTTCTGGGGTTCGGCAAATCCCTTTTTTTCAAAAGATGAATGTGTGGTCGGTCCAAATTGGATTAGTGAATTTCATTTTCCTCGGATTTCTTCCATCAATCCAAGTCAAACGAGGGACAGTTGTTGACACCCAATTTTGACCCTCCCCGATAATAATTAATTCCTTAGCTTCTTAATTTTCAAACAATTTAGAATAATTAGCTTTATAAAATTCAAATAGTTTCAAGGTTAGTTTTAAGTAATTTCAATCAATTTTTATAGTATTTTGAGTAATAAATATATTTCATGTAAGTATATATGTAATTACTATATTTTATAAATATTTGAAAACCATATTTAAGAGATTTCTACTTTGTTAAAATAAATATTTTATTAATTTAGTTTGGTATTATTTATAGTTAAAATTTTGGGTTATTTAAATTGATTAATTTTTAATGAAGTTAATTATTTTATTTTGTTAAGAGTAAGAAGCTCTTTAGTTAATTCTTATCAATTCGTTTTGTTGTAGTTTTGACCGAATTCATCGATTAAATTCGAGTTGGTTACCTTCGAAATTTATTTAGGGAAAATCTATCAATTAGTCTTACACACTAAAGGACCAATTTTGGGCCATTTCTAACTTCCAGCTGCCCCTTTCCATTCAGTCAGCTCACCACCAATAAACAGACCTAGCCCATTTCCCTTTATTTCCCAGCCAACCCACCCCAATAATTTTCCAGCCCAAAACAACAATTCCATAGAAACCCATAACAATACAACAACAAATAAATACATACAGCATACCCGACCCACATCAATAAAAATATTTCCTTAGCAGCCCATCAAACTCCCAGCCGGCCCAATCAATTAACTCCCCGACCCAGCCCACTTTTCTATTCCTCAACAGAAAACCCAGAGGCGTACAACAGCTACACCAAACGACATCCAAACAACGATCAAAACGACGAGACAACGTCTCCCAAATGTCGTTGAGATACGCGGCGATAGATGGAAAAGCAACGAGGGGCGCAGAAACAGTACACTGCATATTTTGTCTCCTTCCCCCTGTCCCTCTCAATTCACAGTCGCAGTAGTAAAGCAGTCCAAGCTTTCGTCCTTGAGATGGAGCCACGTTGCTCGCTAAGGACATTGAAGTCGATCTAAGGTGTCGATTAGCCCTTTTCCATTTCGAAATTGGCCAATATTTTCAGATAATAGGTGTTTATCCTAATTTGTGAAAGAATTTTTGAAGTTTGAATTCGAAATGGTCCCTTGAATCTGAATTTTTATCCGTTTCCCCACTAAGAAATTGAAACCCTAGAATTAGCCTTTAAATAGTTTCGTCTTCTGCCTGGTGAAGGGTTGGCTTTTTGGGAGTGAACAAAAATTTTATATAAGAAATTTGAGCAATTCTTTGGTGGAGAATTTTTTGTTGTTCTTCACTGAGAGACGGGTAGATAGAAATAGTCCAGCAAGATATAGCTAATATAAATATATAAGAGATATAGGAAGTACAACTAAAACGGAAGAGAGAATCATTTATCCGAGTTTCACCCACTTCTGCTCATTCGTCGGATTTTCTTTTAAGGCTTTAGGTTGCTGGTGTTGGAAGAAGTTCGATGTCTCAAGCTCATTTTTGTCTCAACTCGCTGCCCCAGAAAAAGGTAAACTTTTTTTCGACTTCGTGAATAAGATTTTATCATATTCTTTGTTTTCTGGGAAAAGGATTTAAAGTGGTGTACCTTGAGATGAATGTTTAATGGTCCTATTTAGTAGGCGACTGCTCATTGTTTCTTCTTAAATTTTTGTCACTTGAGTTCTTTTTTTTTTTTTTTCGCAAAATGGTTCATTTTCAATGTTTAAGTACAATGGTTTTGCATGAAAAGTCATCTGCAATGATGTTGCTATGGTTATTTTTAAAATCTGGTCTTTTTTTGTTCCAAGTCTACAATAATGTAAAATTTGTTTATTTTTCTTTCTTTTTTTTGTGTACAAGTCCAGTAAGCATGCCAACATGACTTATTTATTCGTGTTATTTTTTATTTATGATTCTATGTCTTATTTCCTTGGCTAATACAATTATTTTATGTGTATGTTAATCTGCCTTGGGTCCTCATGGACTTCTCTATTCCCCTTTGCATTCTGATTCGAGCCGTAAAGTCCCGAATTTGGTCTTCTTACTCGAGTCAGCCTCACTACCGATCAGTGAAACTGGCATACAAATTGAAAGCAGCAAGATAATGCTGAAAATTAAATTTTCAAGCTCTGAAATAGTCTAAAACAGGCTGATATACCTGCTGTATACACTGGTATACAGTCGGAAAATACAGAATACAGGTCCAAAACATGAAAATACAGGTGAAAGGTGCAGAAATATGAAGTTCAAATAAAATTACAGGTTTGGGAGTTCGAAAATCAGTGGTATACATGGTGCAACATCAAATATACAATTTGTGTATATCAGAACAAATGATAATGAAAAGGGGCCAAAAGCCCAAGGAATTTTCAGCACGTCCAGCAGGTGTAAAAAAAATGGGCCAAGCCCACTATTTGGACCAAATTTAGACTTAGGACAGAAGAATAATTTGGGCCATCAGATTTGAGAATTTGGGCAAGATTGGCCCAAGTTCAATATTCTTTCCTTCACTCTTTATTTATTTGTTATTATGTTGATTAACATTATATTCGACTTTGGTTTTGATTTAATTAATTCCCAAAGATAGTCATTTCTCCTTTTATATTCAAATTGAAATATATATATATATATATACATATATCACTTAGCCTTATTTTTACTTATTGTCTGGTCCACTTGAATTATTCCCTTTAGAATGATCCCCCATAGTTTATTTCCCCTTAAAAATAATTAATAATATATAATATAAATAAATAAATAAATAAAATAAATGGGTTCTTTTACTTAGTTAAAATTATAAAAAAAATTAGTCAAATCGCTAGTCAACCGCAAGTTAGCGGACATTCCGAGGGCCTAATACCTTCTCGGAATGTACATTGAACTCGAACCCTTTTTCAATTGATTTTATCTATTTGTGTCTTTTGAAAACCTTAATTTTTTTTTCTTGATTTTTACTAAAAAATTTAAGTGGCGACTCTGTTTCTTTTGGAAATTCAATTTTTTTTAAATCATAAGTTTAATCTCTTATTTATTTTTTCGAGTAAAACAGTCGGTCCCTGTTGTTAATGAGTTTCCAAAAGTGTTTCCAGATGATTTACTCGGTGTTCATCATGAAAGGGAAATAAACTTTGGTATTTTCCTTCTACCTGATATGTAACCTGTTTCTATTCCTCCTTACCGAATGACTCCGACTAAACTTAAGGAACTAAAGGAGCAATTTAATGATTTGTTGGATAAGTGTTTCATCAAACCGAGTATCTCTCCATTGGGTGCTCCTTATTCGTAAGAAAGAAAGATGGTTCATTCCTTTTGTTTATTGACTATCGGCAATTTAACAAGGTTACCCTCTAAGAACAAATATCCTCTCCCAAAGAAAGATGACTTGTTTGACCAACTTCAAGGTGCAAGCTACTTTTCTAAGATTGACCTTCGGTCAGGCTTTCACCAATTGAAGGTGAAGGTAGATGACATTCTGATGATGACTTTTCAAACTTGGTAAGGTCATTATGAGTTTTTGGTAATGCTGTTTGGTTTGACTAATGCTCCAGGGGCATTTATTAATTTGATGAATAGGCTCTTTAGAAAATACCTTGATATGTTTGTGATTGTGTTCATTGATGACATATTGATCTATTCAAGAAGTTAGGGTGAGCATACCAATCATTTGAGGATTGTGTTGCCAGTTCTCAAGGACCAAGAACGTTTTGCAAAGTTTAGAAAATGTGAATTTTTGCTAAGGTTCGTGTCTTTCCTTGGTCACATTATCTCCAATAAGGGTATTGAGGTAGATCCTAAGAAGACGGATGTGGTAAAGAGTTGGCCTAGTAAACTATACCCTTCAGATATTAAGAGTTTCTTGGGTTTAGCCGGTTACTATATAATGTTTGTTGAAGGATTTTCTTCAATTGCCTCCCCATTGATGACATTGACCCAAAATAAAGTTAAGCTCATATTGTCGGAAAAATGTGAGAAGATTTTTCAAGAATTGAAAGATAGACTTACTGCCGCTCTGGTGTTTACTTTATTGGAAGGGACTAATGGTTTTGTTGTTTATTGTGATGCCTCAAGAATTGGGTTATGATGTGTCCTTATGCCAAATGGGAAAGTCATTTCCTATGCTTCAAGGAAGCTTAAAATCCATGAGAAGAATTATCATACCCATGATCTTGAACTAGCGGCGGTTGTGTTTGCCCTTAAGATTTGGAAGCATTACTTATATGGCATTCATGTAGATGTTTTTACCGACCACAATAGTTTGCAATATGTGTTTAATTAGAATGATTTGAATCTTTGCCAAATAAGATAGCTTGAATTATTGAAAGATTATGACACGAGTGTTCTCTATCAAGCCGGTAAAGTGAATGTGGTGGCGGATGCTCTTAGTTAGTTATCAGTGGGCAGTGTTACTCATATTGAGGATTATAAAAAGGAATTGGTTTGTCAGGTTCATACATTTTCCCAATTCGGAATCACCTAGTTGACTATCCCAAGGGTGGTGTTATGGTTAACAACGATTCAGAATCGTTCTTTGTGGCGGATGTGAAAACCAAGAAAGGCCTCGATTGTCAACAAGGGAAAGTTGGTGACTTGAGAGAGAAGATCTTATCACAAGTCCATAGTTCTCAGTATTACATTCACCCGGATGTGCCCTGACTTGCGAGAGATCTATTGTTGGAATGGGATGAACAAGGATATAGCGGGATTTGTTGCTAAATGTCCAAATTGTCAACAAGTGAAAGTGGAGCATCAAAAGCCAGGAGGTTTATCTCAAGATATTAGCATTCCTACTTGGAAGTGGGAATATTGAAATATGGTCATTTTTGTTGGTTTGCCTCGCACCCGATGACAACCTAACTCAATTTGGGTTAGTGTAGATCGAATGACAAAATTGGCGCATTTTATTTCCGTAAATGTTGTTTATTCTGTGGAAGACTATGCTAAGATGTATTTGAGGGAGATGGTGAGGTTCCATAGAGTGCCCCTGTCCATTATCTCTAATAGAGGTACCCAATTCAATTCTCTATTTTGGAAATCTTTCCAAAAGGGTCTTGGTACTCGTGTTAGGCTCAATACAACTTTTCCTCCACAAACCGATTGGTACGCAGAGCGTACTATCCAAACTTTGAAGGATATGTTGAGAGGATGTGTAATTTAATTCAGGGGTAATTGGGATGATCACTTGCCTTTGATTGAGTTTGCCTATAACAATAGTTACCATTCAAGCATTGGTATGGCTCAATTTGAGTCTCTATATGGTAGGAAGTGTAGATCCTCTACAGACTGGTCTGAAGTGGGTGAAGTTTCCATGATAGGTCTCGAGTTGGTATATGAAGCTATGGAGAAGGTTCGACTTATAGAGAGAGGTTATAAATGGCTTAAAGTCGCCAAAAGTCCTATGCCTACGTTAAAAGAAGAGATCTTGAGTTTGATTGAAATGATTGGGTCTATTTTAAAATTTCACTCATGAAGGGTGTAATGAGGTTTGGAAAGAAAGGGAAGCTTAGTCCCCGATATATTGGCCCATATCACATTTTGAGGCTTATTCGCAAGGTTGCTTAAGAACTTGATTTGCCTAATGACTTGGCATCGGCACACCCAGTTTTCCATATTTTATTGTTGAAAAAGTGTGTTGGAGATCTGAAATCTATAGTTCCCATAGAAGGTTTAAGAGTTAAAGAGAATCTCTCTTATGAGGAGGTTGCGGTTTAGATTTTAGACCGTCAAGTTAAGAAGTTCAGAAATAAAGAAGTTGCTTCCGTGAAAGTTCTTTAAAGGAATTAGTTAGTTGATGGTGCTACTTTGGAGGCCGAGGCGGATATGATGTCCCATTATCTCCATCTCCTTCCTTTTGATCCTCCTCTAGCTTGAGGTATTTAGTTCCTCATGGTTTACTCTTTTGGTGTCATGTGCCTTATATATTCTTATGATTTCCTCATTATGCATAATTCATGAAAATCTCAAATTTTGAGAAATGAGTTTACTTGATTAATTTGTACATGTTTATGCGCATTGAGTATGAGTACATATAGACTTCATGATATGATGTTTTGAGCATGCTTTCACTTGGAGTTGATGTTTCCTCCTCAAATATATGCATTGTGTGATTGCATGTATGTTGGGCTCTTAGATTAAGTTCCTACCCTCCATATATTGTCTTGAATCTCATTCGAGGACGAATGTTCCCAAGGGGAAGATAATGTAACACCTCAAATTCTAGATGAGGAAAGTTTCAGGTTTTTCCCAGACCTGGTGCCAACACAAACGACACCACCCACGACCCATATGTGGGAGATAGTCCGTTGGTGGTAGCGAGGGTGGTGAGTTAGAATTTTTCCAAAATGTCAAGTTTCAATACTTTTTCGATGGTTCACCAGGATGGTTCGTCGATCAATGTACAAGTCGTAGGTAGGTTTCACAGGAGAGACACAAACTTAGAGAGATTTTGAGGTCAAGAGATGGGACCTACGGCCGTGGACAACGGTCCGTCGATGGGCCCACTGATTGTAGGTCTGGTCTATTATTAGGGGTCCATTTTAGAGGCTTCTGAATCCACCAACGGTCGACCAGTACGGTCTATGGTTGGACCGTAGGTAGAGTCGGTCGTTATTTTCTTAGGGGCTTTGGGATATTCTCCTAATTTTTCTAGCCCAATACTATGTCGTTTTACCCTTCATATGAAGTCCTACATAATTGTTTTGACCACCGAATTTACCCAATTGAAATCATTATCTCAAATTCCTAAAATAATAAAATGTCTTCCTCTCCAAAATATATCTCTCTAGAAAGCTTGAAGAAGAAGGAGTCAACCTAGGGTTTCAAGTCAGGCTTCCAATTCAAGCATTGAAGGCAATCTTTTGGAATTGAGGTATGATAGTATTCATCCATGGAGCCTTTTCTTCCATGGAGTTCCTAAATTCTCCAATTTATAAAGTTAGATATCTCCAATTGAGTTAAGGTTTTCTTCTATGTCATAGGTTCCATTAATTATTGATTTATTTGATTGATTTATGATCTATGATGCATGAATTGAGAAGATTCCATGTTTTTTGTAACAACCCTAAAATGAAATAGGATGAACTAGAGCTTCTCATGTGTTTTAGAAGTTAGTAACTCGTTTAAATGTTGAGGTTTGACCTTTAAAGTCTAGTTGGAAGAGTTTTGAGGTTGAACTTCAAGGGACAACCATGACGTTCGGGAACTAGTCTTGTGAGTTTATGTGTTCTAAGTGGTTTATGGTAGTTCCTAGCCTTGGTTGAAAGATTTTAGCGAGTTAACGTCAAGGCATGCATTAGACTCCATGCTATGAGACCTACTCTAGGTTGGTTGAGGGTGCTAGACAAGGAGCACAGCCAAAAGGAGCAAGCCTTAGCCAAAAAGCCAAGGTTGTCCCAAGTTGACTGCTCACTGCCCCAAAGACCACGGGCACCACCATGACTAGTGGTGCCCTAGTCGGTCCGTATACTTGGGCGTGAAGATCACTTGGTCTCAAGGGAGGCAAGGCAACTTTGACTAGGTGCTTCCTCATCTTCACGAGCTCCACCGCGACTCATGGAGAGCACCACGGATCATGGGAGCCTCCGTGAAGATGCGTTGGGCCCTTGAGGGCTTGACATGGTGGAGAGGCCCACTGGTCAGGGGACATCGGGCACCACCAGGAGCCGTGGTGCCCTTCATGACCCATCCAAGTGGGCGTGGTCCCTGACGGGGCTTCCCAAGTGAATGGGTTTTTAAGTAATTTCGTTTTAAGTTTTTAACATGTGGGGTTGATTTTAAATGGTTTATATCATTAATATAAATAATTTTAAGTCTTAAAACCTTCCTTTAACTCATTATTCTCAAATACCCAAATCAAAACCTCCAAAGTTCTTCTCTCTCAATATTTCCCTCTCAACTCAAGGAAGAAGGAGAAGTGGGAACTAGGGTTTGGATTCAAAGATTTCTTCATCAAATTTCTTTGGTAATTCATCAGCTAAGGTATGGTGACTCTTTATCTAGGGCTAGTTTTCGCCCTAGAGCCAAATCTCAAAATGGTTTTTGAGGTTTTCAAAAGTTGTGAAAAACCCCAATTCTTCCTCAAATTCATGGGTTCTTTCATTAAATGGTTTCACATGATTTATTATGATTATATTATGATTTAATTGATGTTTTAAGGTGAAAAACTCCATGGACCCGTGATCTCCCTAAATTCCTAAATTTGGCTTATGAAGTGGGTTTGATAATTATGATTGTATATGGATGGAATTGTTCTTAGATTGACTTGTATTATTGATTTCTATTGTTACCTATATCATTATATGATGAATTTTTGGAGGATTGATAAATGGTGGTTATGGCTTTGGAGTAGGGTAAGTTGACCTAATTCATGATGTATTTGGATTTGCTTTTGTATGATTGATCAACTTATGGTGGAGGTGTTTACTTATTGTATGTATTGTGATTACAGCCGTTAAGGCATTATGTGGTGAATTGAAGGATTATTATGTTATGGTATATATGAATGTACAATGTGAAGGTGTTCTTGTGATCTCAAAGCGATCTAGTATAAAGTGTTGTTGTATTGTGATTGAAAGTATGTTCTCTCTTAATGTTAATATGTGATGATGATAGACTATGAAGAGTCTCTATATGGTGGTGTTGTATCTTGATGTGTTAGACCTAGTTGTCTCTCCATGCTACGTGAAAGCTTCTTGAATGTGATCCCTTGACTTGGTAGGCATAGGCATCTATTTCTTGAGTAATGAATGAACGTCTAGGATCGGTAGACCGAAAGGTGGTGCCCTTCTATAAATGAATAATGAGGTATTCTAGACTATGACTTGAATCGGTTAGACCTAAGTATGGTGCCCTTTCATGGTAAGTCTAGACTCATAAGTGAATGTAAACGTTGAAGCGGTAGACCGAATGATGGTGCCTCCTTATTTTATGAAATGATAGACTTGGAGTTGGTGGGTCGGAATGGTAGAAACCCTCTCTAAGAAAGTCAATGAGCTATCCTTGATGAACCTTGATCGGTAGATCCTTATGGTGCCCTTCTTGGTAGAGTATTATGGGTCAGTAGGTCTAATTATGACGCCCTCTCTAGTACTCATATGTGAATAAAATTACTTTATGGGAACTAAGGTTAAGCATCGAGTGGATATGGTTAAGATGGTAGCTCATCCCGAGTATGAGGCAAGAGTACAATGAACGTCTTTGGATATCCCCTAAACCATGTGCCTACATGGGATGTGTATTAGTTCTACCCTTGGCAAGTAGAACACCTTCCACGGTGTGGGCTCTTATGACACTGGATTCCATGCCTAGCTAGTATGGTCTATGTCGGTTAATGTCTATTCCCATCATGTGGGATGTGCACTCTAGTTACTTGATAGGTTCTATAACGTGTAGGTAGTAGTATGGGATGCTATCTACACATGGCATGAGTAGGCCTTGAAGTTACTAAAATGAGTTCCCTAAGTCTTTAATGACTATTATGTGAAGTCCCCTATATGCATGAATGTCTCCTTAAATGTCGCTAATAATAAATGTTGACTTATTGGTTTATGTTGAAAAGGAAAGGTCCTTATCTTGGGTAGTCTTGAGGAACACTTAGGTGTGTGTGAAGAGGTTGTATGGGCGGTCCCTTCATGTCTTACTTAGATGGGTCTTAGGATAACCTTAGATGGAGGGTCTTAGATGATAAAATGGTCTACTTGATAAATATGGTTATGTCTTGTAGTTTGGTATTAGTTGATGCATGTATATTAGGTGAGTATTATCGTGTATGTGGATGGTGACTTGTAATGTGTCTCTAATAATTGTGTTATGTAGTTTTATAATAAAAAATAGCATGAAAAGCATATACCTCAAATAAGTGTCCCTTTTTGCATGTTTTTGCATAGTCACCATACTTAGTACTTAATTGTGCTAACTCTATTCTTTTCTATGTTTTACTACAAGTGTAGGTGTTGGCAAGTGAGGTGCTTTCCATAGTGAAGCTTGGGACTAGAGTTTCTCTCAAGACTTTGGTATGTCCTCATATGTTGAGGACAAGGATTCTATATTCTAGTTTCTTTTATTAAGACATTTGTAATAGACATGTAGTTTCTTTCAAATGTAAAGGGTCGTGCCCCTAGTATGTTTCTTGGAGTTTTAGGTCTAAGTTGGCCATGTGAGACTAGGATTTCGGCAGTGTATAAAGACTTCTTTAAAATGTTGTTGACTTTCAAGTCTTATGAGTTTGTTTTAAAAAGGTTTTAATTCTGCACTATTTTATAGCATATGTGATCGAATGAATGCTAAGGGCTTGTATAAGACCTCTTCAAGGTCGAATACACTGTGTCGCGACTTGGGGTTGCTCTCGGGTCATGACATTTTTAAGATGAACCCCATGAACCCATGTCTAACCTATGTTTTCTAGATAATGATGATTGAAACTGGATTTTGAACTATGAATGGAGAATTATGGAATTATGCATGTTCTTATGAAATTGATGAATTATGATGAAAGTTGTTTTGAGAGTAAAACATATATGATGTTGATGTTGTTAATGGTTGTGAAAGGATTCGTCACATAATTACTCCATCCATGAATGTGAAAAGTTTTCTCACATAAAGGATTCTAAGGTTGAAAGGTCTTCTCACCTAAAATGAATCAAAGTTATGGAGCTATTCTAATGATACCTAGCTTGGATCGGTTATTAATTGTACCTTTCCATGGATGACATATGTTGTAGCTTGGATAGTCAATATGACATGGCCTTCCATGAATAATAAGGACAAGTCAAGAAAATGACTATTCCATCGGATTTACGGTTAGCATAGAGAGGATGTTGAGATGGAAGCTCTTCCGTTAGTAGAGGCGTGGTATTCTTAAAGCAATCTCTTTATCCCATACCTATGTGTCCCTATAGAATGATTGTCTTAGATAAACATTAGCTAGTGGATCCACATAAGCTAGAAGTTCATGGTCTTACCTTGGCAAGTAAGACACCCCTTTCCGATGTGGGGTCGACACCAGATTCCGTGTTGATAGCTCACATGGTCTTATATGTCAGTTAAAAGTAACTTTCTCACACTAATGAACTAACTTTATGATCAAGAAGTATCTCATGAAGGTTTTCAAGATGTTAGCTTTCATTGACCATGTTTGCCTTATAATTTTTGCCTTATTACTCTTTTAATTCATGTTTTAGCTTGGTCATTGCACTTTCTGAAAATGTCCCTTTTAGCATGATTTTCAAATGTTTTATTCATGGCTTTCATACTTAGTGCATTTTTGTCCTAACTCATACTCTTGCCTACATATCCTACTTAAATGTAGGGTCCGACGCTCTAGATTCAAACTTCCATGGCTAGGATTCTTTAGTAGAGACTTGAAGATTGGTGAGTCCTCATATTTCGATGACCGAGCCTTTATTGCATTATGTCATTTCATTTCAGTTTTTAACCTGATGTACGGGCTATGTCCCGATCATTTCTTATGTACTAGATGGCTTTGTCATGATGTTTCAGAATTTCTCTTCATTTTATAAACTCTTATATGTTAAACTATCTTTTACATCTCTTATACTTCTATTATCTTGTATAATGAATGCTAAGTGGCCTGTATGGGACTCTCATGGTCTCAAATACCATGTTACTCCTAGGGTCCACCTTGTTTCGTGACACTGTTGGGGAATGGTGGTTGAGAATTCTATTTGAGAAATTAGTTTCTAAATTTGTTTATTTGTAATAGATTGTTGTGTTGTGTTGTTTTTTCCTAATTTAAATATCTAGTATAATGAGTTACTAAAGTAGTGATAATGATAGAAATATGTTAAAAAAGACATCGTAGGTGATTTGAATGATACACATGTGAACATAATTCAAACCGTGTGAGCGATCCAGATACCTCCCACAGCTAGGAGGGCATTTTTTCATGTAACTAGAACAATCCTACAATTGCTCCAACTACAAAGAAATGTTTGAGGTTTAGCTCATGGGGATCCCCATGAACACCTTTGGAGCTTTGTAGAAGTGTATGGGTCGTTTGTGTTAAAAACATCTCGCAAGTGTTCCCAAGGTTGAGGTTATTCCCATTCTCTTTTACAGGTGAAGTTACAAGATGGTTGGCGAAATTGAAAAATAACTCTATCACATCTTGGGAGGTGTTAACTGAAGCTTTCTTATAGAGATTCTTCCCCCCCTTGAAGATTGTGAAATTTTGAACCCAAATCAAAAGTTTCAAGCAAATTGTAGGTTAACCTCTACATGTGAGTTGGTTGCGGTTCAAGAAACTACTTTTTCTATGTCCAACACATGGTGTTCGGGATAATTTTCTACTGTAATACTTCTATTGAAGACTTAATTCAGTCAATAAAAGTGTCGCTGATCAGCTAGTCCAAGGAGGATTAATGCAATAACCGTATGAATTGGCAACTTTATTGCTAGATGACATGACCAAGGTTAACTTATCATGTCATACTAGAGAAGAACAAGTGTCTACTTTACAACTAAGCATGAGCAAGGAACAAATCGAGAAGGAAAATGAATGAGATTAAACTATGGCTAAAATAATAACCCAACTCGATATGTTGTCTAAATATGTCATGAGAGGTGGACTTAAATCGGTGAATGTGGTTAGAACTACTAGTGGGCAGTGCCCGAATGATGCCAAGTTTGAGGAATTATATAATGAAGAGGTGCAATATTTGGGAAACCAAATGGGACGTTCTCAACCAAATTACCATAACCAAGGTGGGAAGCAATGCTGGAACAAGGAGCGCGATAATGGTTTGAAAGATTGGCGAGGTTGAAATTTGAGAGATCGGGAGGAGGACAAGGATATATATGTTCCTGCCCAAGATTGTCAACGACCAAAGGACCCAACTGGGACAGAAGGAAACCGGACCAAGGAAATGCTCATAAGGATCTTTAACAAGATTGAAGGTTCTAAAAAAGCATTGAAGTAATTAAAAAATGACTTATCCACCTTATCTCAAATGGAGACCTCTCATTTAGTTGCAACATCTTGGATTCAGAAAATCTAGAATTTGCAGTTGTTGAAGGACCAAGTGCCGGTACCGATGGAGACACCTAAAACTGGTGGACTGAATCACGGTCCGTAGGTCAGCTTCGTGGTTGGCCAGTCCAATTTATAAAAAAAATATCAAGTTTTCTGTAATTTTCAACGGTTCACCAGAATGGTCCGTCGTTCAATGTACGAGTTGTACGTAGGTTTTGTAGGTGAGTCCCAGACTTAGAAGAATTTTAAGGTAAAAGTTGGGACCTACGGTCGTTGTCCATGGTCCGTCGATAGACCTACGGGCTGTAGGTCGGGTTCCTCGTTTAGGGGTCCACATTTAGTGGGTTCTGAATCTACCAACGGTCGACCAGAACTCTCCGTGGTTGGACCTGCGGGCCGTTGGTAGAGTCGGCAGTTATTTTCTGAAGGGCTTTTGGATATTTTCCTAATTATTCTATCATAAATCTATGTCGTTTCACCCTTTACCTAAAGCCCTATATAAGTGTTTTAACGTCTAAAATTCCCAAATTGAAATTATTCTCTCAAATTCCTAAAAGAAGAACAAAGTCTTCCTTTAAAATATTTTTCTCTCAAGAAGTTGAAGAAGAAAGCTATGGTTTCCATGTCACGTCTCCAATTCCACCATTGAAGTCAAGATTTTGGCATTAAGGTATGATAGTTTTCCTCCATGGAGGAGCCCTTTCCTCCATGGAGTTCCTAATATCTCCAATTTACACAGTAAGAAATCCCTAATTGAGTAAGGTTTTTCCTCCAGGTCATGGGTTCCTCTATATCTTGATTTATTTGATTGTTGTATGATCTATCAAACATGAATTGAGATAATTACAATGATTTTATGATGAATTCCCATGAACCCATTTCTAACCCATGTTTTCTTGATATTGATGATTGAAAGTTGGTTTTGAACTATGAAAGGTGAATTATGGAATTTTGCATGATCTTATGAAATTGATGAAAATATTATAAGGATGCTTTGAGAGTGAAGTATCAATATGGTTATTGTTGTGAAAGGTTTTCTCACACAAAGGATTTTACGGCGGAACGGTCTTCTCACCTAAAATGAATCAAAGTTAAGGAGCTATTCTAATGAAACCTAGCTTGGATTGGTTACTTAATTTTGCCTTTCCATGGATGACATATGACTTAGCGTGGTTTGGCAAGATGATGTTCCCTTCTATGGATAATAAAGATAAGTTGTGAAAATGACTATTCCATGGGATTTACGCTTAGCACCAAGAGGATATTGAGATGGGAGCGCTTCCATTAGTAGAGGTCGGATTTTTATTGGTAATCTTCTTATCCCTTACCTATGTTCCCCCATTGGATGATTGCCTAGATAAACATTAGCTAGTGGATCTACTGTAGCTTAGATTTATGGTTCTACCTTGGCAAGTAGGACAACCCTTTTTCAGTGTGAGAGACACTAGGGTTCCATGATATAACTCACATGGTATCTATGCCGGTTAAGGCTATTTGCCACAATAATGAAATAAGGTTACTTCAAGAAGTATCTCACATGTGACTTAAGAAGAAGTTTATTTGCATTGACCGTGTTTTATTACTTATATCTTCTACATACATTCATAATTTAGCTTGGTCAATGCACTTTATGAAAATGTCCCTTTTCTCATACTTTCAAATGTTTTATGCATGACTCTCATACTTTGTACATATGTTGTATTAACAGATACTTCTGCCTAAATTTCCCGAAATGTAAGGTCTGACATTCAAGCTTCTCAGTTTCGTGGCTAGAGTTTGTTGGAGAGAGTCCGAGTTGTGGTGAGTCCTAATGCTTCAAGGACCAGAATTTTATAGCCTTCAGTCATTTTTTATTTACAGACTTTGTACGTGACGTCAGGGTAACATCCTGGTCACTCTGGATATATTAGATGGAAAATGAGACTTTGTAGATTTCCTTTTTACTTTGACAAAACTCTTAGACTTGAAATGTTTCTCTTTTTCTCTTTAATATTTTAGTATCTTGTATGATTAAAGCTAAGTGGCTTGTATGGGACCTCTCGGGATCCTATATGCCATATTACGCCCATAGGCCACCTTGGGTTGTGACAAACATGGTATCAAAGCACAAGGCATAAAAATATTCTATGACGTCTCGTAAGTCACATCGAGTAGAGTCTTGTTCATGAGTCTGAAGCGCACCACATTATAAATGAGAGGCTATAAGATATTTAGAAAACTCCTCTTCTTTCATTACTTTAAAGTTGTGCCATAGAGTTTAACTTTGTAAGTCTTTCCAAATCCTTACCCGATGCTCTACGGGATATGTCTACTTGAAGAGCATATGCTTGAAGGAATGCAGGAGAGAATATGGAACGAGAAGCTCCTCTTCAAGTTCCTCTAGTTCTGGCCGACCCTTTCACCGAGAATGTGACTAATGCGGAGCTTAAGACTGTTTTTCAAGTATTGGGTCAAGCCATGATGGACCAAGCCAACAGGAAAGTTGCGGTCCCCGTGAACCCAAATGTTGGTGCATCTAGAGTGAGGGACTTCACTAGAATGAATCCTCCATAGTTTTATGGTTCTAAGTTTAAGGAATACCATCAAGAATTCATCAATGAGGTTTACAAGGTGTTGATGATCATGGGAGTGATGCTGTTGGAAAAGGTGAAGTTGGCCTCTTATCAACTTAAGGGTGTTGCTCATATATGGTTCAATCAATAGAAAGAAGGGAAAGCGGAAGATGCGGGTCCTCTTGATTAGGAAAATTTCAAAGTGGTTTTCCTTAACAGGGTCTTTCCCCTTGAGAAGAGTGAGGCAAAGGTGCTTGAGTTCATCAACCTTCGTGAAGGAAATATGAGTGTGAAGGAATACGCTCTAAAGTTCACATAATTGTCTCGATATGCCTCTATTATGATTGTCGATCCAAGGCAAGGATGAGTAAGTTTGTTTTGGGTGTGTCCGAGATAGTGGTTAAGGAATTCCGTACCACTATTCTTATTAATGATATGGACATTTCTCGTCTCATGGTTCATGCTCAACAAATCAAAGAGGAGAAACTTAAGGAAAGGTCTAGGGAGGCAAAGAAGGCTAAGACCGGTGATGGTAACTTCTCAGATTCAAGGTCTGATGGGCATGGTCATTCTATGTTTCGCAAAGGTTCTCCGGCCAGGGTTTGTCCAATGCCCCTTCTAAGTTTAACAAAGATAGGGTGTCTAACCCTAAGCCTCAAAGAGGAAATGGTACTGGATCTTCATTGCCTATGTTTATTTGTACTAGGTGTGGAAAGAAGCACGAGGGAAAGTGCTTAGCCGACATGGATGATTGTTTCAGTTATGGTAAAAGTGGTCATAAGATGATGGATTGCCCGATGCTTACAACTAAAGGAAGAGAGGGTAAGCAAGCTCTTCCGTGTGGTTCAGGTTCTAATTCTCCCAAGTGAAACTGATTCTATGCACTCAGACTTGTGGTTCAGGTTCTAATGCTCCCAAGTGAAACTGATTCTATACACGCAACCCCGGCGCTACCTTGTCTTTTGTGATGCCATATGTGGCTATGAGGTTTGATATTCTTCTGGATTTGTTGTTAGATCCTTTTTTGTATCTAATCTTGTTAGTGATTCTATTGTGGCTAAGCGGGTCTACCAAAAATATCCCATCTCATTGTCCTATAGAGTCATTCTTGTTGACCTAATAGAACTTGATAAGCTAGATTTTTATGTTATCCTTGGTATGGATTGGTTGCATGCATTTTATGCTTTTATCGATTCTAGAACCAGTGTAGTCAACTTTCAGTTTCCAAATGAACCATCCTAGAATGGAAAGGGGGAAATTCTATGACTATGGGCCAGATTGTTTTTTGTGTTAAAACTAGAAAGATGATTTCGACGGGTTGTATATACTATTTAGTTATGGTGAAAGATATAGATTCCGAGACACCTACTTTTGAGTAGGTCCCTGTATTTAATGAGTTTCTGAATGTATTTCCGGATGTTCCACTTGGTATTCCTGAAAGGGAAATAGACTTCGATATTGACCTTCTCCCAGATATGCAACCTATATTTATTCCTTATTACCTATGGCCCCGTTAGAATTGAAGTAATTAAAAGAGCAATTGAAAGATTTGTTGGATATAGGTTTCATCTGGCCAAGTATCTCTCCATGAGGTACTCCAGTTTTGTTTGTTAGAAAGAAAGATGGTTCGCTATGTAAGTGCATCGACTACCGACAATTGAACAAGGTAACTATATAGAATAAGTATCCTCTCCCATGGATAGATAAATTGTTTGATCAACTTCAAGGCACATGTTACTTCTCTATGATTAACCTATTGTCCAGTTATCAATAACTGAGGGTGAAAGAAGATGACATTCTGAAGACTTTTTGAACTCGGTATGGTCATTATGAGTTTTTGCTAATGTCCTTTGGTTTGACTAATTCTCCTGTAGCATTCAGTACAACATTTTAGGCTTACGGCCACACTAAATCTGCACAACACTTGTAAAGTGTTGCCTAAAATATTTTTGGCTACACTTTTAAAGCATAGCTCATGTTTTTAACTTTTGGCTTCGATAATATTGGCAACAGTTGTAAAGCGTATTGTTTAATGGTATACACTACACTTTATAAGCGTTGTTACATTATAATATAATTGGCAACAAATATTTATATATATGGCCACACTTTTAAAATATGCTATTTTTATAATTGTAAAAACAACACATTACAAGTGTGGCTTTAAAGTTTTCACTAAAATAATATATTCCTTCCAACATTTTCAAGTCAGCCCGCCCTAATTTTAATTGGGAAAATAAATAAGTCATAAAACAGAAAACCTGGCAACTCTTAGGTAAAAATTTGCCCAAATCAGAAAAAAAAAATCCTAATTTCTTGAAGAAGAACGCTTCAGCTCTAAACCTGAAAGTTTTCGCAAAGCAACTTGAAGAATGGTTTCAAAATTAACAGGTATTCCTTCATCAATACATAAAGTACAGATTTTTGTCAAAGCAATGGTTTCAAAATTTCGTTGTTCATCTCAAACATACGAAAATCCCTGATATTTTTTGATTTTTTTATCAATAACAGAATAGAATGCTTCAATTAAGATGATGATTTCTTAAAGCTTCGTCACATTGAAAGGATGTTGTTGGAATAGGGTTTATCAGGTACAAATTTTATCTTGAAAAGTCAAAATTTATGACATCTGGGTTTATTGCTTCTCTGTGGTTACATATTTAGCTTTAGGGTTCTGATATACTTGTCTTTGTTCATACGATTTTTTAGTATTGGAGTTTAGCTTGTAGTTGTATTACCTACATCAGTTGATTCTATGTCCTGTGCATTTATCAGTAAATAAGTATGAGAATTTCTTTTTGATTAGACTGATAAGCTGATTAGGGCTGAAATCATCCATGATAATGTAGGTTTCATCTTAATCTTTTAAGCATTATGTTTTTGTTGTTTCACCTTTATTAGTTTCTGAAACTAGAGCTTCTTAGATTGACTAGAAGAGGCTATATTTGTAAGAAACAAGTAGACCATAATAATAAAGATTAAGTGACTAAGATAGTAGGCGTTGTTTACCGAAGACTAGAAAAATGACTGCAATATTACCTGGTAATGCTAGACAATGAATCTGAGGAACCTGGAATGTCAAAAGGTAGACAAACTAAAGTTGTTTCTGAAGTTAGTGCTCCTGCAGATGCAAAAACCTCTGGATCAAAGAACTAGAATGATTCAGATAAAATATCAAGCTTGCACATAAAACAGAACAAGCCTCGTTGGGAGAGACAAGCTCTATACACAGCGAGCCCAAAAAAGATCCCTCAGTCAGAGCTACGTCTAGTGTTGATGTGTCCAATACGGTTGGAGGAGTGAGTGATTTCAAGGTCATGGCAGCTGATGCATCTGTTTTCTCATTTGATGATGAAGAGGATTATGAAAGTGAGTAAAGAGGTCGGCTGTGCAAATTCATGAAGATGTACATAATAGCTTGCGGGTGCTAGGGTCTAGCTTGTTGGATTCTGTTCATTTTACTTGTTCATGGCTTGCCCTTTGATTATCATTTTCATAAATCCATGCCGTAGATTACCTTGGGTTGAAATTGTGCTAAATTTGCAATAATGTTCTAACAATTTTTATAGAACATATGAAATGTACTTTACACTGCTTTCCGTTACTCAAAAAATCTGGCTTTCTTTACTGCAAGTCAGTGGTTGGAGTGTTATCAAAAGACACTGATTTTAACTGCCAAAAATAATGGTGGCTGAACTGACAAAGCTGGTGCTTCAATTGGTGTATTCTCACAGCAAAGAAAAGTGAGCCCAAATAAGCCCAAAAATGACTGCAATATTACCTGGTAATGCTGGACAATCTTAATTTAACTAAAATATATGTTAGTAATGCTGGAGTTTCCTCATTTTAGGGTAGTGTACTTGTTCAGATTTGCTATGGGAGTGATTTGTGACATGTTAGGTCCTAGATATGGCTGCACGTTTCTCATATTGTAATCAGCCCCTGCTATTTTTTTTATGTTGCTGTCAGGTTTATGATTGGGTTCTCACTTGCAATATGTGTGTCTTGTCAGTATTGGATGAATACGATGATTATTGGACTTGTCAATGGGACAACTGCTGGATGGAGGAATATAGGTGGCAGTGCTACTCAACTTATTATGCCTTTGCTCTAAGAAATAATACATAAAGCAGTGGCGACGCATTTACTGCTTGGAGAATGGCATATTTTGTTCCAGGATCTCTTTATGTTATTATGGGAATTTTGGTTGTTGCATTATCATTAGATGCTTGGTATGTTCTCTCCTAGCCTGAACATGTCTAATTCCTCCTCGTTTTGTCCATTAAAAGATTATCTGTTGACTGTATTCTTTGAAAGAATGGTAGCTTTATGTTTATTGCTTAATGTGGTATTGTGATTTCAATAATGATACAATTCATGGGGTGTGACTTGTGAGGTATATTTGCATATGGATTTCCATAGTTGCTGAAGCACTTCATTTTTAGTATAAAAAAAAAATTCTCCTTTGTTTGTGGTTTACGCTCTGATGATAACAACTTAGAATTCAGTTATTTCCTATATGGCTACCAACTATTTTTCTAGTTTAGTGTCTGCTCAAATATGTTCTTCAGTTACTAACTCATCATCCTCAACATATATCCCAGCCTAAACAAGGGGAGAGAGAAATAGTTAAGAATGAAAAATCAGATTCTTCTGATCAAGCAAAAGATCAATTGGATGAAGCAAACGGCCAGGAAGCTGTTTTGTACAGATTTAGGCAGAGGCAGAAAATGATATAAAGAGAAATATCAAGTTTTTTTAAATTGATTGCCAAGAAAGAGGAAATTTATGTGTCAAAAGCTCTGCCTCGTCTTCGTGATGGTGATCTGTTGCATTTCAAGCCACATACATCATTTGCTAAGACGAACAGACGTTATAAGATACAACATGTGTACTAGTATAATTTCTAGGATAGCTTATGGTTGTGAACGTTGTCATTACTTTCTCCATGAGGTATGCTCTAACATGCCTAAAATAATTCACCATTATTTTCACCCTATGCACTCACCAACACTTCTTCCCATTCCTTTATTCACTCTTTGGCATTCAAAAGTGGAAAAGGAATTATGTTGTGTGTCATGTGGTTATGAAAACTCTTGTCCTCACCACTCATTGTTTTCATTTTACTATCATTGTGATTTGTGTAAATTTGATCTTCTTCTTGCATGTGCTTCTGTGACGACGAAATTGATCCATAAGGTAAAATACCCTCTTCATCTCTTCACTTCCTTTCTCCTAAAAAGTGAAGGGGCAGCCCTGTTATGTTGTATTAGCATTGTCCTATGGCATGTTTGATCTTATCAGGAAGTACTACTAGATTTCCCAGTCTGTCTATTACTTGTTATTAAAGGGTTTTAATGTGCTACTTTATGTCCTTCTGCTAGTTCTTTTCTATTTACATAAGAGTTCCATTTTTGAAAAAGGTTCTTCATCTAGAAGGGGTTCTATCTACAAATGATGAGAGCATATATTCTAATCGATATAATTGAAGAAATTGTCTTTTGATCTAATAAGGTTCCATCAATAGGAAAATAATTGATAAATACTAATTACCCAAAGATATCTCTTTATTATGCAGGTTTTTATTTCAAATTAATCATTTCTATCATATTCATAATTGATTAAATTCATATTAGATCATTATGAACTAGATTATCTTTATCATGTTTTCTTGTCACTACTAGCATCGTACTTTAGCGAATACTTCCTTCTTATCAGCGCCTCAACTTTGTTTACTCCCCTAAAC
>JAJOOR010026395.1:0-36136 GCA_036250505.1 Solanum acaule
CTTCATTCAAAGACTCAACCCTAATTTCATAGAAATTATACATAACCTAGGGTAGAATATCATACAAACATGAATTACATAACATCACATTTAATTCATAGCCTTCAATCAATATCCAACACAAACTAGGGTTAGAATTAAGAACAGAAGGAGAAACATGGGTTTCTTGGGGAATTCTTCAAGAAACCACCAATACAACATAAATTCATCCATAATTGTTCATATAACATCAATCAAAGTCAGTTTATAACATCAATTTCACTTTAGAAAGAAGATCCACGTTTTTGGATTGAAACCTAGAAATTCTCGATTTTGAAATTCATCTTGAAGGGGCCTCTTGGGGAAAGGAATCCCAAGAGTGATAAGCAACCATACCTTATTGAGGAATTAACCACGAAAATCTGAGTTGAAACCTTGGAAAGTTGGTCTTCTTCTTGAAGCTCCAATCTTCAATGGAGTTCTTGAGAAGAGAGAGAGAGTAGAGAGAAGGAGGAACTTTAGGTTTAGATCTTTGGGGTTTTGTGTTTGAGTGATAAAACTGAGGTAAATTGACTTAAATATCATTATATACACGTCCCCTAAAGTACCCTAAATACCCCTCACTTAGGTGGACTCTTTAATGAAATAGAAATCGATTTCTGAATTTCTGCATTTTTCGTCGCGGAGCTGTTCCCTGAAGATTTTTGGAATTAAATTTCGAGACAGAAGAGTTCGCGACATGACCTCGTCGCAAACTGACTTTTTGCTCCTTGGGGGAGCAAGTGCGCGACGCGCCCCTATTCCCTCCAAGTGCAATTTGCAAGCTGCTTTGGCAGCTTGCTTGGCAAAGGTTGGGGTCCTCCTCGGGGCCCCGGGGAGTCGTATTCGAACTTTTTGACCCTAGGAACATATATTTACCTATTTTAAACCTTTTTACAAGATTATACCATCATACGACACACCTAAACCTGCCCAAAACCTAAGGACACACTAGAACACATTCTTCTCTAGTTTCCGAACGTTGAGGTCGTTTCTTGACGTTTAGACTCTTACTCTCCCAAACCAAGTCAATTGCATTAATTTAGGTTTAGAAACATCATTTTAACTATTTTTAAGGCATTATTCATAAAGTGAGGCTCTAACTTATAAGTCATAGAATTTCCGGGGTATTACATATAGATCATAGATGCCTCACTTATAGTAAATGAGGTGCTTGATTTCCAATTTAAACAAGGGAGTGTTGGACTACTATGCAAATTGGATGTTAAAAGAGGTTTGGACTAGTTAAATTGGTGTTATCTCATATCAATACTCAAGCAGATGAGGTTTAGGGATAGGTAGATTAGGTGGATAAAATTCAACAGCTCTACTGTGAAGTATTAAATCCTAATCAATAGGAGTCCAGTAGGATTCTTTTCCCCACAAAGATGCCTAATATAAGGAGGCCCCCTTTCACTTTTTTTTTTATAAATTCTAGTTATGGAAGAACTGAGTAGAATATTGGATAAAGCTAAACAACTGCATTGGATTAATGGTTTTGATATAGGAAAGGATAGAATAGTAAACATCTCCCATCTGCTTTATGCATATAACACTTTGATATTTTGTGAGGCTGAGAGAGAAGAAATCCTTTATCTAAATCTTACATTGCTTATCTTTGAAACAATTGATGTATCGTGAATTTACGATATTTTTGATACGTTAAGTGTAGGTGGAAGGCGTGGGTGAAGTACAAAAGAAAATGGGCTAAGTGTTGAACAATGGAGGCGACTGACGATCCGTAATTCCTACTACGAACCGTCGATGATGAGTCGTCGATAACTTCAGAGAAGATGAGTTCCAGTCCATGAACGATGAGTGAACAAGAAGGGTCGTGCTTAGACCTATGGACCACAAGTTATTCCCATTGATGAAACACACATAAATATTGGCTAACCGCTGAATAACAAAGGCACCTATGAGTCGTCATTCCTTCGACGAGCCATAAGTGGCCTTCCGTTGGTGAAACTGCCCAGAATCGGATTTCTTTAAGCTTCCTTTTCCTACTTGGTTTAGGATTTATTTTCTATAAATATTAGTTGTAAATTTCGTTGTTGGATTGTTAGACCTTTTGTGATACTTTTGTTTTGGCTTTGAGAATTATCTTTGACATTTTTAGCATTTATTTCTTAAAGTTTGGTTTATCAAATTTGCATTTATTATTCAATTCAAGATTTTGGATTTTATCTATTCTCATTGTAAGTTCATGATTTATGCTAAACCCTAATATGAATTGTGAATCTTCAAGCATGAATAGCAAAAAATTACAAAATAATTTTCTCTCTAGAGAAAAGAGCTAGCGGTTCCTAAAAAGCTACCACAACGGCTAATTGACGCGCCTAACGGTAACTTTAGGGAAAAATTAGTCTTGCCGAAATGGCCTCACAGCCGCCGGAAGGGCTACTCAGGCCACCGGATTTAGGCCAAAAGCTACACAAGGAAGAGGCCAGTAACACCCAATAAGAATCCCAACAAAATGCCTCCCACAGTTTTTGAATCTGCATTTGAACGAAGTGATGAATGGTACAATTTCGAAAACAGAGTTGGACGGGTTACGTGAAAATATTTCTCTAGATTACAATGAAGGAATTCAAGCAAATGTGGAAGTCAATCTTGAATATACTAGAGATAATCTTACTCCAGTTCAATTTTCAAAGAATTCTACCATACCAATTGGTGAATCTCACATCGCGACTTCTTCACGAATCGCCTCTGAATCGCCAAAATGATGCCTTCAAAATCGAGATAGCTCAGAGCAACTTCGAGCAGATGCCACTTCTGGGGAATCTTCCCACACGTTGGCGAGCATTTCACAACAATCTCAAGTAGTTTGGATGCTAGAGTCGCGGATGAGAAAATACAGGCCAAAGTCGTCGGAGCTCAGGCAAGGAAAGAACAATCCCAGGATGGAACTTCTTCTAACTTCTCTTTTAGGATGCGAGGGAATCAGTCTGTATCAACTCCAATGCATATCCACCAAGACCGAAGGTAGGAACCTGAAAAAGAGCAAAGTAAGGAAAAATTAGCTCAAGAACCAAGTCACAATGATCAACAAATCCAAGGCAATAAGCTGCATACATGTAAGTTTCCTAACTCTTCTCTCACTCCAATTGATAGCACTAACAATGAAGCTCAGCTACATTCCGATGTAAATGAGAAAAACAAGAAGAATGCTAAGTCTGTAAGGCAGGAACAACAACAACAGGTTCCCAACTCAATCGATAACAATAATACTTACAGTGACAAGGGCAAGCAGTCTGTTGGTAGTGATACAACTCATAAGAAAAAATGATAAGATCATTCCCCCACCCCAACATAATTTTCCTAGAGTGTGTAATTATTTTGGTAGATATGTTCCTCTGCCTCAAGGGGAGAACAACATGTTGCCTCAAGATCCTAGTCACAATGTACAGACTGTTGCAAATTTTTAGAATAATGCTAAGAAAGATTCAGTTGATCCAAATCCTGTAAAAAAAAGTGAAGACTACCCTCAAGAAGATTTTGCTGAACCAACTCTTTATACCATTGTGTAATCCTTTGCTGCTCGTCTATGACAAAATCAAGCCAAAAATTACACCCCGATTGTATTGGATACTCCTATTAATACTACCAAGCATGGGCTGTCGGCTGTGATTTTTAATAAGGAAGATGTCATGGTGAAATTGGCTGCTAAATGTTAATTTACTCTTGTGGGTAAGTTTACCTATACTATGTCTAAGGTGGAACTTATCCGGAAAAGCTTCATTATTCAAACTCAACTCTTGGGGTGAGTAAAGATAGCTCATTTTAATGCTCAACATGTTTACATCGATTTGGATAATGAACTCGATTATAGCACTGTTTGGACTAAATAAAAGATGAGTAAAGAGGTCAACTAATGAGAATTCAAAAATGGACTCCTACATTTAGACCGGAAAAGGAAACCTCTATAGCCCCTATTTGGTTATCATTACCTGAACTCCCCTGGCATTTTTACAACAAAGAGTTTCTCACTGCTCTACTGAATCCTATTGGAAAGGTTCTATATTTAGACACTGCTTCTATTAAAAAAAACTAGAGGGAGTTTGGCCAAAGTCAAAATACAAATTGATCTCACTACAAAAAGACCCCCTCATGTTTGGGTGGGACTTGATAAAGAGGATGTAAATATGGGAAGGTGGCAAGCCATTGAATATGAGAGTATTCCGAATTATTGTATGTATTGCAAACATCAAGGTCACTTGATACATGTATGCAATATTAAACAGAGGGATGATGATTTCAAAAAGAGGAAGGAGCAGGAAACTGAAAAGCAAAATAAGAAAAAGGCTGAACAAGGAAAAAGTGATCACAAAGGGGTGCAAATGCAAGAAACCAATAGGGAAGTAGACATTACAAATAATCACACCAATGGTCAGTCCAACCAGCACACTGGAAACAATAATACTGAGGAGCAATGGCAGGTACAGAAGAGAAAGAATTCCAGAAATGACATAAATAATAGGGACATACCTCACTCTCCTCCAAGGCACAATGAGCAGGAAAAACACCAACAGTCCAACACAGCTGCAAGTAAGAATAATATTCCTATTCATAATAACTATATTATTTAGATGTGCATGAACAAGAAAATAATCAAGAAGGAGCAGAACACCAGAAGCAAAACAATATTCCAACCTTGGAGCAACAAAAGATTCAAGAGTCACATGTTGAGTTATCTAATTCAAAGTTACAGGATTCACCAAACAAAAATAATCACAGGATGTAGCAAAATTAGGGAGAAAATAACAAATCCAAGATCACATGTATTGACTCAGTGCTCCCCAGTCCCAATACCTCCATTGTTAATTGTGTTTATGATGTTGATGAAGCTGAAGGAGGTATGGAAGGGGGGTGTAAGGAGAAACCAACTAACATGCAATAAGGGGTGTCCAAAGGGGGGAATTTGACTCATGTTCTGCATGAGGTTATTCACATAGACCCTAGAAATGACTTTAGAGCCCCTACTACCACTCTCCAAGTCTCCAACAATTAAAATGTTCAGAAAAATCACAACAGGTTGCAGTGTATTATTACTGATCAGAGTCAAGGGAATGAAAGGAATAATGAAGCAGAAGGTAATGGTCCCACTTTGCAGCAAAATCAGACAACCAACAACAATCTGCAGGCCCAAGACACTTGCCAAATACATGGTATATTAGGGTATACTACAGAAGAAGGTATGAATGACAACCTGCAACATTCTCAGAAATTCAAGAAAAACAACCTGGAAGACAACTACACCAAGTGGCAAGCAGAAAATGGAGGTTACAAAAAAGAGTACTGAAAAACAAGGGCACCAAAATGATAAGGACAATGCTGGGAAACCTACCAATAATAAATCATCAGGAAAGTTAAGCAAAAAAAAAAAGGGACTCTATTAAGAGAAAACAACAAAAGGAAGCAGAAAAATAGGACAATGATGTCTAGGGTAGTGAAACTGCAGTGGAACAGAATCAGCAACAAAATATGGTAGATTTGCCCAGAATTCTGAATATGATGTGCTACACTTAGAAGATGAATTTGATAAAGATATTCAGTCTATTAATGATGAGGAGGATAGGGAGGAAACCAGTGCTCACTTGACAAAAGGTTTTAGTTCTACTTTTCAAAGTGAATTTCAAGATGAAAATCAGGAAGCTACTAAACAAGAAGGTTTATCTCCTAGAGGTAGAAAGCAAGTTAGATCACACACCAGACAAGATTCCATTAGTACATCTACTAATTCTAGTAGACCCAACACTAGGTCCAAAAGTAAAGGTTTTTAATGATTAGGACCTTATGTTGAAATGCTAGGAGTATCAACACCCATGGATCTTTGGAAAGACTCCAAACACTCAAGAAACTTCATAACATCTCAATGATGGCTATTCTTGAACCTTTTTCTGATAATTCCCAAATTCAGCATTACAAACTCCATTTGAACATGGAGAATACAGTGTACAATCCCAATGGAAAAATTTGGTTGTTTTGGACTAATGAGATCAATTGTACAATTTTGGAAACTCATGATCAACACATCACTAGAAAGATTTAGCATGTGGATTCAATAGAAAGTTTTATGACATCTTTTATTTATGCTAAGTGCAAGTATTACCTGAGAAGACCTCTCTGGGTTAGGCTTTTTCATTTTTCAAACATGGACATTCCTTGGTGTACCATGGGGGATTTCAATGTGATCACTACTCCAGAAGAAAAATTAGGGGGCAATCCTTACAATATGAATAAAAGCTTTGAATTTATTGGTATCATTGAAGCATTTGGTTTGATTGATATAGGTTACTATGTGCATGACTATACCTGGTGTAACCAAAGATCAGAAGATGCTAGGATTTGGAAAAGGTTGGATAGGGCCATGGTTAATGACAAATGGCTAGAAAAGATGCCCCAAACAACTTTAACTCATCTGTCAATCTGTAGGATCAGACCATTGTCCTTTACTTCTGGAAATGGGGATAAGTTCTAATCAAGCCATAAAATACTTCAAATTTCTGCACTTTTGGGTAGAAAATGAGAGCTTCTTGGACATTGTAAATAGGTGCTGGGAAAGAGATGCTAGTAGGGACCCTAAGTGGACTTTGCATCAGAAAATGAAAAGGTTGGCATCTACTTTAAGCAACTGGTCTAGAAGAGAGTTTGGAGATGTTTTTGCCATTGTCAGAGATTTTGAGGATCAGGTACAAACTGCAGAAGTAGAGGTGATGACTAATAATACTGAGGTAAACAGGGCACATCTCCAACAATTCAATGCTAAATACATAAGATACCTCAAATTGGAGGAGTCCTTTCTTAAACAAAAAACTTAACTCCAATGGTTTAAGGAGGGGGATGCAAACACTAAGTACTTCCACGCCTTGATGAGAGGAAGGAGGAGGAGATTACTTATCCACAACATTTGCATTGGTGAAGATGTTTTGATACAAGGGGATGCCAATATTGCTAAAGCTGCCACTGATTATTTTCAAAACATGTTTTCTGGATAAGAAAATAGGATCAATGAAGAGGTGATTCAATGCATACCTAAATTGGTTACTATGGAGCAAAACCAGGTTCTCCAAGAAATGCCCACTCTAGAAGAGTTGAGATAACTGATCTTTTCCATGAATCCCAATTCTGCACCAGGTCCTGATGGTATTGGGGGGGGGGGGGATTTTATCAAGTCTGTCGGGATATCATCAAAAAGGATTTTCTAGATGTTGTACATGCCTTTTTTTGTGGTAGCATTATGCCTAAATATTTGTCTCATGCTTGTTTGGTTCTACTTCCCAAAGTTGACCATCCTAATAGGTTTTCAGATTTCAGACCTATAAGCCTTAGCAATTTCACCAATAAAATTATCTCCAAACTTCTTTGCCTCATATTAGCTCCTATTCTCCCCCACCTTATTTCCAACAATCAGTTTGGTTTTGTGAAAGGAATGAGCATCTCGAAAAACATCATGCTATCACAAAAGGTCACTCATGACATTAAAAACCCCATGGAAGGTGATAATGTGATCATTAAGCTGGATATGGCTAAGGCGTATGACAGGGTTTCATGGTCATTCACATGTCTGGTTCTCAAGAGAATGGGATTTGGGGAATTTTTTATTGACATGGTGTGGAGAATTATGAGCAATAATTGGTATTTTATCATTATTAATGGTACAAGGCATGGTTTCTTCAAATCTACCAGGGGTCTTAAGCAAGGTGATCCACTATCCCCAGCCCTATTTATTTTAGGAGTTGAGGTTTTCGCTAGACTACTAAACAGACTTCCCCAGAATCAGAATTACAAAGGATTCATGACGGAACCTAGAAGTCCTCAAATTAACCATCTCAGCTTTGCTGATGATATTATTATCTTCACCTCCAGTGGCAGAGAGTCTTTGAAGATTATTTTAAAGATCATTGCAACCTATGAAGAGGTCTCAGATCAGTTACTTAATAAGGAAAAAAGTCATTTTATGGTTCTCCTCTCACCCCTACTGAGGTCACTAATCAGATCATGGCGATTACTGGTTTCACTAGGAAGGACAACCCTATCAGTTACTTAGGATGTCCCCTTTACATTGGATGTCAAAGGATTATTTACTATTCTTATTTGGTTTCCAAGGTGGCTAAGTGATTTAGTGGGTGGCAATCTCAGATTCTTTCCTTTGGGAAGAAGGTCACCTTGATTAAACATGTTCTCCAATCCATTCCTAATCATACCATGGCCACCATTTCACCTCCCAAAAACACTATTAGTCAAATTAAAAGATTAATTGTTGATTTCTTTTGGGTTGGGAGAAGGACAAAAAGAGGTACCATTGGGCTTCTTGGGATACTCTTAGTCTGCCTTGTGAAGAAGGGGGCATTGGTGTGAGACAATTAAATGATGTATGCAATTCCCTTTAATCCAAGCAATGGTGGACTTTTAGAACCAAAAACACTCTATGGGGGCATTTCTTAAGGGCTAAATACTGTCAAAGGGTAAATCATGTTGGGAGAAAATGGCATATAAGCCAATCCTTGGTGTGGAAGTATATGATGACTAATAAACACACCTTGGAAACTCATATTTTGTGGAAAATACACTCAGGCAACAGTTCTTTTTGGTGGTATGATTGGTTGGGGGAATGTGCTCTTGCTAAATACAACACTACTATTTCCAGCCTCAACAACATTCCAGTTTCTTACTTTCTTGAGGGAGGACATTGGAATGAAAGCCTAGTGAGACAACATGCACCTCCACTATTAGTCCCTCATATCCTCAACACTAAGGTTCAATACCAGGAAGGGGTTCTGGATGAACCAGTTTGGAAGTTGACTGACAGTGGTCACTTTTCCTGTGCTTCTGCTTGGGAAATATGCAGGAAAAAAAGGGAGAAAACATTGATGTACAAACATATGTGGTCTAAAAAATTCCTTTCAAGGTTTCCTTTTTGTCATGGAGGGCCCAAAAAAAAATCCCACTAATTAGAAAATCTGCACTTTTGGTAAGACTCCAGCAGTGTGTGTTTGCTGTTTCAGACCTGGACTGGATGACATTCAACACATATTTGTTGAAGAAAAATTTGCTAACCATATTTGGAGTTTTTACTCAGCCTTTTTTGGACAGATTCACAACCACATTGCTTTAAGAAACCTTTTATTAAGCTGGTGGGACATATAGTCCAAAAATGAGGTCCACAAAATTGTTTTGCAGGCTCTTCCTTGGTTTATCTGCTGGAATTTGTGGAAAAACAGGTGCACAGTGAAGTATGGTGGTAAGAGATCAAGTGTTGTGAGGGTTAAATTTTTAATTCTCAAAGATGTAAGAAATCTTCTCATTACAAAGTTCCCCTACTTGCATTGGCCTTATCATTGGAGAGATTTGATGACCATGGTGGACGGATGCAAACAAGAAGTCAAAATTATTACTATAAAGTGGGAAAAACCAGACATCAACATTTATAAGCTAAACACAGATGGTAGTGCCATGACTAATCGAGGAAAAAATTATGGGGATGAGTTCTTAGGGACAGCCTTGGTCACATCATCTATGCATTTGTCATTCCTTTGGGCAGTGGAACAAATAACCTGGCAGAAATCCTTGCAGTAGTACATGGACTAGGCTGGTGTATACAACATGTTTACAGGAAAATTGTCCTAGAAGTTGATTCCCAGTTACTCACCAAATGGTTGGATCAAACTAGCAAGCCACCATGGAGAATGGTCAAATTCATCCAGGAACTCAAGCAACTTACCAGCCAACTAGAGATGTTTCAATGCAAGCACATTTATAAGGAAACAAATTGTACAACTGCTTTCCTTTCCAAATGGAGCCACAATTTTGATACTATTCAATACTTTTACACATACCATCAACTTCCAATGATGGCCAAAGGCGGTCACCTTTTGGAAAAGCTAGGAACTATTAATTTCAGAAGAAAGAAGTTGAAGAGAATTCCCCAGAAGGTAGGAATTGATCAGACTTACCAGATATAAAAGCCTCTATATCTTTTTTTTTTTTATGTTCCTAACTTATTCAAAGGGACTATTCTGGATGAAATAGGGTTTTTGAATAGGATTAGGTTTCCTTTCTCCTTTTTGCAATTGTAAGGGGAGAGTCTCCCTTATTTACGTTTTCTAGTATCTTTGTATCGAGAGAAGTCCTCTCATAGTTTTTTAGATGCTAGGTTTTATCTTATAGTACTGGGGAAGAGTTGGTTAACTTTAGTAGGGTAACCGACTTTTGAACCATCATAGGATTGTAGGTAAGGTTTATGTCCCCCCTCTTTGTACTTATTTTGTTTTTATTTATTCTAAGGAATGGAGGTGTTGCTAAGCCCCTGACCCCCCAAGGGTCATTAATATAAATAAATAAATAAATAAAAAGCATGAATAGATAAATCCACAAATAGGGTCGTGGGAACCGTGAGTAATTAACAACGTAATACTAATAATTAAGTAATTCTGGAATAGTGTTTATGTGTTTATTGTTAATCTCTTCGTTTTGAATGTTTTTTAATGATGCACAATGTTGGAACTCGCCTCATCCCTACTTGCCCGACCAAGGAAGTAATGAATGAGAAAGAGGTTAAACAAAGGAAATTTAGCATGATAAACCGCTATCTAATAGCCTGACCCAAATACGCGAGGGCTAATCTGGGGTCAAGGGTAAGGGTTAGTAAAGCACACATCCATAGACCGACCAAGTTGCATGGTGAAATTCCCTACTTGGACGACCAATCACTTAGGAGATACCTAACTTACCGACTTTGCATGTTAAACTCTAGGAAAACATTACTATTATTAATATTACTGCGTTAAGAACTTATAGGGAAAACCTATGCCCTAGTTTCATCTTATAATGATATTACAAACTGTGAATTTTGCTTACTTGTTACTGCAAATTAATCAACAATTACCTCGTTTACAAATCCCCCATTTTTACGGAAGTAATCTGACTAAACGTATAATTAACCATAAATTAGCCTATGTCTAGACCATATTCCTCGTGGAGCGATCCTCACCTCAGTTAGGTTCTTTATTTCACAACAACTGCTTATACTTCTTTAGGGAGGTGTAGTTAGGGCATATCAAGTTTTGGCACCGCTTTCGGGGAATAAGGCTTTTAGATTAGACTTATTTCGTTATTGAACTTTAGTCAATTATTTAATGATTTTACTTTTTGTTTTTGTTTTTGTTTTCTACAGGTCTTATTTGCAGCGTATGCCAAGTACACGGAGTCAAGGTAATCCCCTGACCCCCTACGATCCTGAACTAAGAAATACTATTTGATGAATGGTTGGAAAAGGTCAAAACCAATAAATCAATGAAGATCCTATCGGAGAGGGTCATAGGGACAATGCTGGGCTCCAACCTCAAGGAGTAGTGGGAGTGCAAAAAATCGACCAGCACCCAATGTGCGTCTTAACTATATGGTGGATCATAATATTATGAGATCGACATGTGCCATCATGGTACCTCTATTGCCTACCCGACATACATTAGTGGTTATAAGCATCCTGATGCAAATGCTCATAACTAGAGGATCGTTTGTCGGGCTACTATCAGAGGACCCATATTCTCATCTAAATAAAGTCAAAAGTGTCTGTATGAGTAGTGTGGGATGACCATATTTATACATGGATGCAATTGGCTTAAAGGTGTTTCCATTATCACTGACGGGAGAGACAACAATATCATTGTCCGAGCTACCATATAACTCCATCACCACGTGGGATGAATTGCATAGAGTGTTCTTAGCCAAATACTTCCCGGTTTCAAAGAAGATGAAGCTAAAAGATAGAATTCATAACTTTGTGGCTACACCTGGAGAATTAGTTGGTGATGCATGGGAGAGATTCACCGTTTACATGAGAAGTATTTCAAATCAAGAATTGATGACGAGACGCTAACGGAGTATTTTTATTGAGGACTAGATGATAATGGGAAGGCTGTTCTAGATATTATTTCTGGATGATCTTATGGAGCAAACACGTTTCAAGATATTGTTGATAAGATGGAAAGGATCTCCAAGAATAATAAGGCGTGGAACACTCAAATGTTGGCTACTAGAAGGAGTACTTTTTTAATACAAGGCACACATAACTAGTCCAATGATGATATTCGCGAGGAGATGGCACTATTGAAAACAATGGTTGGCTTAGTGTTGAAACATGTAAGCGGGCATGTTGATAAAGTAAATGTAGTGAACTATTAGGCTAGAGCACCACCAGTGGAGGAGTATATTTATGAGGAGGATGCGAATCTGGTGAATGATCAAATGGGGGAGGGGGGGTTCCGGACCAACGCCCAAGTATCCAATCAGGATCATTGGCGCCAAGGTCAAGGAAATCAAGGTCGGAACTTCAGCAACTACAATCGTGAAGGGAATTATGTCTGTGATGGAAACTATAATTGTGAAAACAATTACAACAAGAATGGTTATGGAAACATAAATGACAAGAGTGTACCCTATATTCCACCAGGAAACCGAGATAGAGGATCAAGTATGAGTCACATTAAAGATATGATGAACTAGATGATGAAAAGGTTTGACTCAACTGATGACAACGTGAAAGAAATACGTGGGGATTTATCAGGTATTGGTTAGAAAATTAAGTCACATGCAATACGTATTAGACAAATTGAGCAGTAGTTGAACCAGTTATCTGCAAGTGCAAATCCGCGTCAACAAGGAACACTACCCAACAATACTATCTAGAATCCAAATAATGATGGTCATTGTATAGCAGTTACTACTAGAGGTGGAAAGCAGACTATTAACCCTCTAATGCTGACTGGAGTGGAAAGTGTAATAGAGCAAAAAGAGGATAAGATTGAGGTGTATGAGGAGCCAAAAGATCAAAATGTAAAGGAGGCTTGTGTTATGTAAAAGACCATCCCTATGCCGAGACCTCCACCTCCCTTCCCACAAAGGTTGGTTAAGAAAACGTAAGATTGAAAGTATCAAAGGTCCATATCTATGCTGAAGCAGTTATCAAGAAATGTTCCTTTGATTGAGGCACTTGAACAAATGCCCGGTTACGCAATGTTCATGAAGGACTTGGTGACGTATAAGAGGGCCGTCAGCTTTGAAGATAATGGCAAGTTGCAGCATTGTAGTGCTATTGCTACTAGATCTCTGGTGCAGAAAAGGGAGGATCCCAGAGCTTTTACCATTCCATGTACCATTGTTATTTTGCATTTTGCTAAGGCCCTATGTGACTTGGGCGCTAACATTAATCTGATGTCGCTATTGCATATAATAAGTTAGGGTTAGGAGCCCCCAAACCGACTACAATGCGGTTACTTATGGCTGATTGAACTATGAAGAAACTGATTGGGGTACTTCAAGATGTCTTTGTGAAAGTTGAGGCGTTCATCTTTCCAGTGGGCTTTTTGATAGTTGATGGTGAGGTTGACTTTGAAGTACCCATCATTCTAAGGAGATCGTTCCTTGCTACCGAGCGTGCTTTAGTTGATATGGAAAGAGGGCATATGAATTTTTTATTGAACAATGAAGAAGTGACCTTCAATAAATCCAAATCAATGAAGCATCAAAATGATCTTAAGTCGGTGTCTATTGTGAACCATACTTTTGAGGTAGAACCAGAGGTGTCTATTGAAGAGATATTGGGTGTTAAAGCGCTAGATGTTGTGATCATGAATTTTGATGGAGATGGTATTGATAAATATGATGAGTTAGTGGTTGCACTTAATGTGATGAGTTTTGCTCGTCACCAACTAAGGAAGCTGGATCTTGATTTGAAGAATTGAGACACTCTGCCTGCAAAACAATATATTGATGAGCCTCCGACATTAGAGCTAAAAGCTATTCCATCTCATTTGTGGTATGTGTTTTTGGGCCAAAATAGCACTCTGCCTATTATTATTGTTGCTAACTTGAATGAAGGGCAAGAAAGGCGTTGATATCGGTGCTACAAAGATTCAAAAGGACTATAGGATGGACCATTGCTGACATTATTGGTATTCCACCGGGTATTTGTTCTCACAAGATTCAACTCATGCCAGATAGTAAACCTAGTATTAAGCACCAAAGGAGATTGAATCCGTCGATGCAAGAGGTTGTGAAGAAAGAGATTATATAGTAGTTAGATGCTGGGATAGTCTATCCAACTGCTAATAGTAGTTGGTTGTGTCATGTTCAATGTGTGCCAAAGAAGGGAGGAATTATTGTGGTTCCCAACTAAAAGAATGAACTTGTCCCAATGAGGCCAGTCACTAGTTGTAGAGTTTGCATGGATTACCGCAAGTTGAATGTGTGGACCGAGAAAGATCACTTCCCAATGTCAAGCATAGACCAGATGTTAGATCGTCTTGCTGGAAATGATTGGTATTGTTTTCTAGATAGGTATTCAGGCTACAATCAGGTCTCCATAGATTCAAAAGGATGCCATTCGGGTTGTGTAATGCACTAGCAACTTTTCAACGTTTCATGATGTCTATATTTTCTAATATAGTAGAGGACACGATAGAGGTTCTTATGGATGATTTCTCGGTGGTTGTTGACTCATTTGAAGAATTCTAGGTGCACTTGAGTGATGTGCTAAAACGCTGTGAAGAGTGTAATTTAGTACTAAACTGGGAGAAATATCACTTTATGGTGAAAGAGGGTATAGTTCTGGGCCATAAAATTTCTCGAAAGGGAATTGAGGTTTATAGAGCAAAAGTAGAGGTGATTGAAAAAATTTCACCACCCATCTCTGTGAAAGGTGTTAGAAGTTTTCTAGGGCATGTAATTTTTTATAGGAGGTTTATTAAAGATTTATCAAAAATTGTACACCCATTGTGCAAACTGCTCGAAAAGGAGGCGACATTTGAGTTTTATGATGTTTGTCTGAGAGAATTTGAAGGGTTGAAAGAGAAGTTGGTTTCTGCTCCAATCATTATTTCACTGAATTGGGGACAACCGTTCGAAGTTATATGGGATGCGAATAGTGTGGCAGTTGGCGTAGTATTGGGGCAGAGGTGAGAGAAGATTCTGCATCACATTTACTATGCGAGTAAAGTTTTGAATGTTGCTTAAAAGAATTATATGATCACAAAACATGAAATACTTGTTGTGGTCTTCGTATTTGAAAAGTTTAGATCCTATTTTCTTGGCACTAAAATCATTGTGCATATTGATCATTCATCTTTGAGGTATCTTATGGACAATAAGGATGCAAAATCGAGACTGATTCAATGGGTATTGTTGTTGCAAGAGTTTGATTTGAAGTGAAAGATAGAAGGGGAACAAAAAACCAAGTGTGTGATCACTTGTTCAGATTAGAAGAGGAGGCAATGATGAAATTAGTTGATGGAGTTGATATAAATGATCCGTTCCTCGATGAATAGGTATTGGTTGCTTCTTTTGATCTTATCCCTTGGTTCGCAGATTTTGCCAATTATTTGGCAAGCGATGTGGTGCCTTCGGATTTGTCGTTCCACCAAATAAGAAAGTTCATGTCTGATGTAAAGAAGTTTTTTCTGGGAAGAGCCTTACTGTTTTATATCTGTGCTCATGGGATTATTCGTCGCTATGTGTCTGAGCTAGACATGATGAGTATATTTTCATTAGCCTCATATTGGTGGATATCATAGTCGTATCCGGACTACTTACAAAATCTTCCAGTGTGGGTATTATTGGCCTACTATTCACAAAGACGCTCATGATTTCGCCAAGTCGTGTGATCACTGCCAAAGAGAAAGAGGTATTTTAAGGAAGAAAGAACTCTCAATGACTCTTATACTAGTGATTGAGTTGTTTAAAGTTTGGGGTATAGACTTTATGGGTCCATTTATGTGCTTGAATAGAATGGAGTACATATTTGTAGCGGTTGACTATGTGTCTAAATGGGTGGAAGATGTTGCGCTTTCAAACAATGAAGGCAAGAGTGTCACCGCATTCCTGAAAAAGAGTATTTTCTCTAGATTTGGTACACCAAGGGTGATTATTAGCAATAGAGGTTTCCACTTTTGTAAAAGGTTGTTCAAGGCATTGCTTGAGAAGTATGGTGTTCGTCACAGCGTCGCAACTCCGTATCATCCACAATCTAGTGGGCAAGTTGAAGTGTCAAATAGAGAGATTAAGCAGATCCTTGCGAAGACTGTGAATGCAAACAAAACTGATTGGTCAAGAAAGCCTGATGATGCTTTATGGGCCTATCACACTATATTCAAGATTCACATAGGTATGTACCCTTACCAACTTGTCTTTGGGAAGTTTTATCATTTGCCTGTAGAATTAGAGAAGAAAGCGATGTGGGCACTCAAGAAGATGAATTTAGATTGGGATGTCGCATCAAGTCAAAGATTCAATGCGTTGAATGAGCTCGATGAGTTTAACCTAAAATTATATGAAAGTTCAGTCTTGTAAAAACAGAAGATGAAGAGGTACCATGATCAAAAGATTGAAAAGCGTGAATTTGGTCATGGTGATTTGGTACTTCTTCTTAATTCAAGGTTGCGTTTGTTTCCTGGCGAAGCATAAGTCTAAGTGGACGTGGCCGTTCAAAGTAGTACAAGTGTTTTCACATGGAGCGGTTGAACTTTAGAATGAAGAAGGATTGAGATTCAAGGTGAATTGTCAAAGAATCAAAGTCTACTTGGGCCAACTGGAAGAGGTCAAATGAGTGATCGAAGAATGGGACCTTGATGAAGTCTAAGTAATCAAGGGGGTCTGCGTCGTGCTGCACGTTAAATCGAGCGCTACTTGGGAGGCAACCCAAGATGTAAAATCCAGCCAATTTTAGGATTTGTTCGTGATTTTTTTTTAAAAAAAATTAGATTTTCTATTAAGCTTTAGTATTAGCTAGATAATGGTAATGTAGGGTCCGTGTCCAAAAAGAGTCAAGAAAATGTAAAAAGGAAGTCATAATGTTTGCTACGTGTATCGGAAAGCAAAGAAGATGTATACAAATTGATGGTGCAGAAGGTCTACGGTTCCATAGATGGTCCTTCGTTCCATCGACGGACCGTAAATGACATCTCTAGGTCCAGGTATGATTCCTAAAATTCACTAAGTATATAGGGCAACGACGAAACCATCCATGGACCATAGTTCTTACAACGGACCATCGACGGGGTTTCGTCGGTCCAACTTTGAGTATTAAGTCGACCCGACCCAAGACCTAATTCAATAAAACCCTCCATTTTTTAAAACATCCCCCATTTCCCTCTTTTCCCCCAACCGTTACAAACCTTTCAATACCAAATGATCAACCATATTCCCACCCCTTCACATCCAATCCTAACCTTTCAATCACTTATATATCCCTTTTCTTACCCTTCGCCCTCATTTTCACTCCTCTTCTCCCATTTCTCTCCCAAAATTCTATTCTTCTCAAAATCAAAGCTCGCGGGTTTCGGAGTCTAAAATTTGGTTGTCAAAGGCTAATAGAACATACTCACAGTACTTTGAACTTCTATGAAAGGTACTAATTCAAACTTAAACTATTCAATTTGTAGATTGAAATCAAAAGTTGTTACTTGACCTTGGGTATAAATTGCATGCTAAAATTTATTCTAATAGTTAAAAAGTACCCTTGGGACGTTAGTATTGTGAGTGTTGTTAATTTTTTAAACATGTGATCCATGCCTTCTAATTGTGTTCTTGACTTAGATTTTCGAGTTTACTTATTGATCATATGTCAAATTGCATGATTAAAACACAAGGGACGATAGAATAACATGACAATATGTTGAAATACATGTACTAGAAGTGTTTTGGTAGTCTAAATCATGGAATTGAAATGTTGACAAAATTTGAATTGGAACTACCACAATTGTGACTGACACATCGACTTACGGCTCATAGGGCGACCTACGAACCATAAGTGAGGTCCCGTCGGTTAGAAGCACTAAACCAGTAGTTTAAGTTGTGAATGACAGCTTGGCTTACGGTGCGTTGTTCCATCGATGGACCATTCTGGTGAACCGTAGTTCCAACTTCTAGGACCTAAAATGTGACCTCTTGACCTACGGTCCGTCGAAGCTCCGTAAGTACTAACCGTTGGTCCCAAAAGCTAGTTTTTCAGAAACTTTTTTTATGCTTCGTAATTTATTTTGCTTATTTTTGTTGTGATTTTTATGTATAGTTTAAGTACTAACAAGTATTCCACATGTACAATGGCGCCAAACAGAGCACAAAAATATCAACTGAAGTATAAGTCCAAGTTGGTTGCACCCTTAGCTCGACAATTTATTGACGAGGACACTGAATCAAGCGGGTCAGAATTTGATCTGAGCACGACCAGAAACTCTCCTACAACACCTCGTACTACGAGGCAACAAGCTAGACAACTTGTGTTGGAAGGGGAACAATCCTCCAGTCATAATGATGCTCAGTTTGAGGAGGGGGACCGAAACTCAAATGATAAAAATAGGGAGTCATAGTCAGACTCCAGCTCCGATTTAGTAGTTGCTTCGGCATCCGATGCTACCAGTATCGGGTTAGCCCACAGTCCCCCAATACTAGATATGAGCCGATTCATTTATCCATCAAGCCGAACATATGGTGCATCCGAGGGATGTTCCATATATACATGAATGGGTTGTTTGTGAATGAGCAACAGAAGATGGCCCGGACCATCACTGAGGATAAACAAGTTCTTACAAGCTGCCTCCACACAGTGCTAGCGATTCACGAGTTATTCAAGAGGCACAGATGTGACTGGATGGCCGAGACTCTTGGGAGGTACAACTCAGAGATAGTGATGGAGTTCTATGTAGCCACTGTACAGAGTACTATGCCACCACGGGGTAAGCCACTGGCTTAGTCCCATTGTTGACTACACTAGTGTGAGATGTCCCCGTTGACTTATATGAGACCACCATCCACCATTTTATTTACCGCCTAATGCATGCTCAGCCAATTAATATTATTGATATGACTACCAGATGGGGGTGGTGCAAAGTAGGGCTGCTATGCGTGACATTAAGAAACATGAGAGCCTACTTTGTTGGATGGCTCGACATATTGCTAATGAGGGGGGAACACCGAGTGGGTCGAGACTTGACACAACCTTTTAAGAAGGCGATTATCCCCCACATAGGCGAACAACATAGTGGCCTGCACTTGTACTGTTAATCTTGCTTCACTGATGGTGGGGATTGATATTGATTTCTCCCAGATCCTTATAGAGGAGATACATGAGAGGGCCTTCCAGATGACGACCACATTACCATTTCTCTGTCTCATCTTCCACTTTTGTAGATAAGCTACTGTCTTTGTGGGGATATGATAGGCTGATTGAGATGACCAAAACGGCCGATGTTGGGCTGATTAAAGATGATACAAACCTCGCGGCTCCACGGAAGGGTATCTTGATTGACTTGTTGCTTATGGGTGAAGACCTTGCTACTAATTTGGTAGATGAGCCCACCATTCCTACCTCTACTACGGAGCTCGATGTGCATGGTCCACCTTCCACTTCATCCGGCCAGGCTGCGAACACACCACGTGCTCCCACCCCTTTTAGGTTTGCCTTGATTCCACTTGCTCGAGTCCAAATATTGGAGACTCAAATGGCCGCTATATTGTAGAATATTCGGCCTTGGATGAGAAAGTCTGTGGAGGAGTTGGAAGCACAGATAGAGAAGGTAGCTGAAGTGAAGATCCAGGCGGTGCATCAGAGGATTGATGTATTTGAGCTTAGGATACCAGAGAGGCCTCAACCTAGGTCTACCGTTGATGTTGCTTCTTTTCAGACGAAGTTGGCCAAACTCCAAGCTGATATTGATGTCCAAGCCACTGTTGTTCCAGCGTCTGCCCTAGAGGATGATGTTGATGATGTAGTGCTACATGCACTATTTGGTGAGGATGAGCCTCCACTTGACCCCCCTCACGCATTTGGGAAGTGCACAGGAACTCTTGGGCATACTACTTATCCAGAGGAGGAGAGACGGGCTAAAAGAGGGAGGGGCAGGAGATTGAGGCGGCTCACCGACAGTCGCTACTTAATGAGGAGAAGTGGCAGTGCCGAGAGAGGGAGTTAGCTGCCAGAGCATCTGCTTCAAGGGACACGACTGATGGTATTCCCTCTGTTAAAGTCGAGGGCGCTACTGAGCACGTCACTCATGATGATCTAGAGGGTTCAGGCCACCCGGACCCACCCACTTCTTGATTAGTCTTCAGCACTTATTCGCCATAGGTTTGTCTCACCCTATGTTTTACTTTTTTTTTATGTATTGGGGTCATTGCACCATATTTTTTTAGGGGGTGAGGTTAATGGATTGTGAGTGTTAGGGTGAATTCTGAAAAACCCAACTCACAATACTTCCTTGGGGTTTTCTTACCTGTGTTGTTTTTTCCAAAGGAACTATTTAATTTCTATTGAACCGACATGTTTAGGATAGTATAAGTGTAGAAGTTGACTAAAATGAAAGCATGATGACAAAAGATCATGAAAAGTTATACCCCTCAAAGTTTTAATGTGTGCTTGATAAGTTGAATGTGTAGGATCTTTGTATGACATGATAAGAATCGATTAGACAACATGACTTAAGCTATAACATGAACCATATACATTAATGATTTGATAGTGAAACAAGGTTCTATGTGTGTGTGAGGTCGTTTGTTTATTCATATAGTATGTGTCAATCTAGAACATGTCCCGTTGGTCTTGCTAAGATGATTTAGACTAGGAATTGGGAAATCATTATAGGCCATTGATTGATAATGAGTTTGCTTAATGCTAAAAAGAACCAACCAAAAGAAATAAATGTTCCTTTTGATCCAAATGTTTAAGCCTAGTGAATACCAATTTTTTTAATACACCCAACTCATCTTCCCTAGAAAAATTGTGAAACTCTGTGTTGATCCTGGTCCCTCCTTCGACATTGTGCACCTTAACTCAGGCTAAAAGCCTAAGTTGAGGATGGCTGATTCGGAATTTTGCTTTGATTTTGGCCCTGGTCCTCCTTAGGATATCGTGCACCTAAGTTGAGGGTGGCTATTATGGAGGAAAACAAGGAAGAAAGGGTAAGAAAATAGTCGTATGTAGAGAAAAAATTAGCAACAATGTAGAAAATGGAGTGACTAAAAAAAGAAACAAAAGAATGAAAAGCTTGAATAAAATGATGAAGAAAAGATGAAACAAGCAAGAATGTCCGGTCAAAGTCACACCCGTGATTAAATGAATCATAATGAGAAGGGCAGAAAGAAAAAACAATGTCAAAATAGGTTGAAAAGAAGGTAAAATAGCCAATCTAATGTCAAAGAGGACAAAAAGTCAATTAATAGCCAAATATACCGCACCTGACCATGAGCCTACGTTACAAGCTAATAAAGTCCTATAGTGATCCTAAGTAACCAATTTGGAAAGTCAAAGCATAGAAAATAAGAGAAATCATATGGTATTGAGCACAAACTGTATTTGAGTTCACTTCTGAGTGTGAGTGTATCCTGAGTCCCAAACTAAAAAGTCAAATTTTGTGTGAAAAAAGGATTTCTTTGCAATGAGGGTACAAGTTACATTGTTGAAGAGTTGGTATCTTGGTGATTGTTGTCAGTGTACGTGAATGTGTCTATTGGTATATCTATGTCATGTATTGATCTACATGAGTTAGCTTGTTAAGTCTTAATAAAAAATTTGCAGTGTGCTGAAAATAGATAAGAGGGTGATTGTTTAAAAAATGTCATGTGATTGCTTGAGTTTGTGGGTTGCTTATGCACAAGTGTTGTTTAGAGTCTATTGCGTCGCTTGAGGACAAGTAATGCTTTTAAGTTGAGGGTGTTGATGTACCATGAATTTACGGTATATTTGAAACGTTAAACTTAGAGTTTTGCATGAGTCATAGGAATTTTGTTATTAGATGTGATGGTACTTTGGTGTAAATGTTGCAGGAAATAGGTTTTGGAGCAGTTGTTGTTCAAAGTGGTGAAACAACAGGAACTTGGTGATAGACGAATCCACCTACATGTATTCATTCCATCGATGAGCCATAAATGGAAGGCGTGGGTTAAGTACAGAAGAAAATAGGCTAAGTGTTTAACGACAGAGGTGACTGACGAGCCATGAGTCCTACTGCGAGCCGCAGGTGATGTGCCGTTGATAACTTTAGATAAGATGAGTTCCAGTATTAATGGCAAGTGAAAAGGACGGGCCGTGCGTAGACCTACGGACCGTAGGTCATGCCCGTTGATGACACCCACAGAAATATTGGCTAACTGTTGAATAACGAAGGCACATATGAGCCGTCATTTCTTCGACCGCAAGTGGCCTTCCATTGGTGAAATTGCCCAGAACCGGATTTCCTTCAGCTTCCTTTTCCTACTTGGTTTAGAATTTATTTTCTATAAATATTAGTTGTAAATTTTGTTTTTGGGTTGTTAGACCTTTTGTGATACTTTTGTTTTGGCTTTGAGAATTCTCTTGCAAACATTTTTAGCATTTAATTCTTAAAGTTTGGTTTATCAAATTTGCGTTTGTTCTTCAATTCAAGATTCCGGATTTCATCTATTCTCATTATAAGTTCATGATTTATGCTATTAACCCTAATATGAGTTGTGAATCCTCAAGCATGAATAGCTAAATCCGCAACTAGGGTTGTGGGAACCATGAGTAATTAACAATGTAAAACTAATAATTAAGTAATTCTGGAATAGTGTTTATGTATGTATTGCTAATCTCTTCATTTTGAATCCTTTTTAGTGGTGCGCAATGTTAGAACTCGCCTCATTCCTATTTCCCCGACCAAGGAAGTAATGAATGAGAAGGAGGTTAAACAACAGAGATTTAGCCTGATAAATAGATATCTAATAGCCTGACCAAATTGCGCGAGGGCTAATCTGGGGTCAATGGTAAGGGTTAGTAAAGCACACACCCGTAGACCGACTAAGTTACGTGGTGAAATTCCCTACTTGGACGACCAATCACTTAGGAGATACCTAACTTACTGACTTTGCATATTAAACACTAGGAAAGAGTTATAATTATTAGGATTACTGCGTTAAGAACTTGTGGGAAACACTTATGCCCTAGTTTCATATCATATTGATATTACAAACTATGAATTTTGCTTACTGGTTACTACAAATCAATTTTAAAAAATTGTTTACAAATCCCCTTTTTTTACGAAAGTAATCTGGCTAAACGTACAATTAATCATAAACTAGCCTAAGTCTAGACCATATTCCTCGTGGGAACAATCCTAACCTTAGTTAGGTTCTTTATTTGACAATGACCACTTATACTTCTTTAGGGAGGTGTCATTTGGGCATATCAGCAGTCTCAGGGCTCCACATCAACATGTTCAAGAGTGTAATCTACCTAGTTAATGAGATACATAACATAAAAGAATTGGCAAACATTTTGGGTTGTGGTACTGGAAAATTCCCTACCACATACTTGGGTCTTCTACTCAAGGCTAAATACAATACTAAAGACATTTAGAGTGGAATCATATAAAAAATTGAGAAGAGGCTTTCTTCTTGGCAAATGCAATACCTTTCTATAGATGGCAGACTAACATTGATCATTATTGTGCTTGACAACATCCAACTTATAATATGTCACTCAATCCCAAGTAACGCACTTAAACAACTAGATAAAATTAGAAGGAACTTTTTTATGGGAAGGAGGTCATTATTGCCAAACACAGAGCCCTAAATCACCGGTGCTCTGAAATCTCAACTGAACCTTATGGAGTTGGCTGCTGTAAAACCATAAGTAAGCTATGGGAGATGTTCTCATAACACAAAAACCTGGTAGTAAGGAATGACCAACACATCGGTTTCTAAAGAGATAAGTGGTTGGGAAACACCTCTCTAGAGGTTGCCTGCCCCAACATATTTTGGATAGCATATCAGCCAGATGGTACAATACACCAACACATAGATGGAAACTCATGGAACCCTAACCTCAGAAGAAACATACATGACTTGGAGATGGAAGAGTTAATCAGCCTTTAAGGAGCACTTCACAGTGCCACAATCAACAACCTTGCACTAGATTAACTAAAATGGGGAGATAGGAAGAATGGGGAGTTTTCAGTTAAGGTATCATATAAGCTTCTCGGCCCACAAAATGTGGTCACTTCTCTTTGGCCTTAGAAACTTATTTGGAAACTCAAAGTTGCTTCAACTGGACAAAACTTCACGGACGATGTTTGACTCAAGTTAACCTAGCTAGAAGAAAGTTTCAAATGGAAAACAGGTGTTATATGTGCATGAAGGTAATATAGTCACATAGCTATCTTTTTATACACCGTCCCGTAGCATCAGACTTATGGAGTATGTTTATAACACCTTTTGAACTCAATTGGTTCATGCATAGAGTATCAAGGATGGTTTTGAGAGTTGAAGTTGTTGGAAAGTTTATAGCACCATTAAGAGAATTTGGATGATGATACCTGCAACTATTTTTTGGAATATCTGGAAGGAAAGTAATAGGAGATGCTTTGATAGAATACCAACTACCTACCAATCTCTAAAAGCTAGTTGTCTTATGTTGTTGTATAGTTGGGTCTATAAGTCCCCAATAGATTCCTATGTTACCCTATTGAATTTTATCAGCTTATTAGCTCTCAACTAGATATGTACTGGAGCTGATAAGTTCTTTTTGCTACTCTACTTTTGTAACTATTATGCATCCACTTTATGCCAGTAACGAAATTATTTAGTTCATCAAAGAAAATTGAATCCATACTATGAAAAACTTAAGAGAACTAAGTTTAAATTTTTTTATGATACACAATGAAATTCAAGATCATAGATTAATTTATTATCCATAAACCACAATGTATAAAAGTTTAAAGAATTAAATATGAGGACATAGTCCTATTCACAGTTCTATATTTAATATGAGGTCCATAAATTCCATTATAGAAAACTTTAGAGAAGGCGTCAGATAAATTTTTTTTGGCGAAGTTCAATTATACTAGAAAGTTTGTCTTGCAGATTTATTCTATAGTTCGTGGATGGAATGTATGGCGTGTACATTATTTCTGTGGATCATTAATCCCATTTACAGGTCAAACACTTAGAAATAATTTTTGGCTCTTCACAACTTTTATTTGAACCCTCAAGGTGCATTTCATTGTCATTTCATGATACAAATGGATACAAATAATGTATTAATGATTGGTCCAAGAGAGGAAAGAAAGAAATACCCGCTCATAAGTTTGTATTTTTACAAACTTATTTAGTTCTTAAGCATGAGTTATTGCCTCATCTTTTTTTATGTGAATTAGAAGGGCTTTATGCCTTTGTTCTTTTAGTTGCAAACATTTCTTGGATCTAAAGACGATGAAGGAATGGAATTGAAAATAATCTGTAGGAGATTGGCGAAGAGCATATGTGCCACAAGATAGCACTTACATGATGCAGAAATTGGAAGAATTCATTGGTTGCCTACATGCAAAACTAGAATAAGCCTGATTGGACCCATGTGTGTTGTAGGTCTTGACATGTGAAACGTAGGTTCCAGTACAAGTGAGCCGAAGGAAATTTGAAGGGTGAATCTTCAATGGAAAAATGACATACTTAGAAAACTTCCAAGGTCATTTTGGCGATTTGTGCAAGGATAGAATATAATTGTTCTTCCCTAATTGGGTATTTTGCATCATAGAAGATTGAGTAGTGAATAGAGAACACTTGATAGTACATTCTTAGTTTCTTCGTGAAGAAGAAATAACCATTGTTGTTGAAGCTCAAGCTTGGAATTGATTATATTTACTCAATCTGAATGAAATTGAGGAATTGAACCTTGATATTATTCCTATTTTTTCCATTATTAGTAGCTAAATTCTCTATGGGTGTGTGGGACTGATGGGTGGTTAGATTTGATTGGTTACTGACTAATTGTTCTTAATATTGATTATAATGCATGTATCTATTGATGTCTTCAAGTTCTAATCTAAAAATTAGTGGAGGTAAATATTAATTGAACTCTCTAATTTCACATTTGCTTGAAAAAAGAAAGTGAAATTGGGTAAGACTTTAATGGTGAGAACTTTATATTTTTATCAAAGGAATAGAACTGGAAATAGTCTAAATCTAATTTAATCCTCATTAAGAGTTTGAGATATAAATAGTTTATACCCGCTCAAGCTAATGTTTGGCTATTTTTATTATATGATTTTTGAGTTTGAAAGAACCCAAAACAAACACACTCATTAGGTTGAAAAACTTTGAATGTAGTCCAAGTTGAATGTTATCCATAACTTGATTCATAGTGAGATAGTTAGTCAATACTTATCTAATCGATACCCCTATCGAATGCACACCCTAGTCTCTCTAATATTGATAAATCAACATTTGTCTTACATTTTTCTATTGAAATATGAAATCGATCACTTGTTAAAAACACCTCCCTCCCATTTACAATCATTGTTGATACAATATTATACATGCTTTTTTGAGTCTAGTTACAAACTTAGGTAAGCCTACCTCCAATCCAAATGGGATTCTAAACAACTCATAGTTGGGTAATTATTTTGTATACGATCGTAGCTAGATCTTTAATTGCATAGTTATTTTGGACATTACCACCCACTCAAGGAAAAAGACACCTCTTTAAAACTGAATGACTAAAATAAAGAAAAATAACATATGTGTTGCTCTCGAAAGATGAGGATTCACCAATGCTTTTACTGAGATGATCAAAAGTTTTACTGACTGCGAGCTAGATAATGAGCATTTGAACCTATATTATAAAACAATGAAGCATAGAGAGGTATGCGGTTAGTACTTTGAATGTACTAAGTATGTGAGATATGCATCATAAGTCTAGTAAACTGAACATGATAAATCTGAAATGTTGAACTGAAATACATGAGCTGATACAATGACCAATTAAATCAATATGCAACTGATAAGTATTAAACTAAAATAACTTAATACAAGGTCATGAAATATATGAAAACTGGACAGTGGGAGATACTAATTACTACATACTCCATTAAGTTAAACGGAGTCCAACCTGTATTCTAAATGGGAGGGCACTCTATATCTTGCAAGGGTAAGAGATATTGATACTCTAGATTCACTAAACTGTTGTACAAAAGGACTAAGATATCAATCTTTATATGAGGGTCACCCTTAATATCTATGATGACACGTAGTTCAAAGACTTAAGGATTGCTAAAGATCTCAATCCTAACTAACAGGTGAGCCTTCATTCATATGTACGTCTGGTACTAAGAAATACTCCCAACTGAATTTATATTGATAACCAGGATATCTCAATAATATTGATAAAATGAGATAGAACTGATAGACATTTTATTGAAAAACATCTTTAAACGTGTGTAACTCAGAGAATGAATGTAAAAGTACTCATCATGATTTCTATACTCTGAAAGGAACATACCATTTAATCATCACGGATCTAAAGACATGAATTGTCCCTATTTTAAGGGATCATAAAAATAACAATATAATTATACTAAATTATAGGTAACAATATGTAATCAAAGTTATCCATGAAGAACTTAAATATGATGAAAATCATGTTTTTCACAAGTACCCCAAGTTTCGTAAAAATAATTAACTAAAGAAATAAGTTTATTTTGGAACTCAATGAGGGTAAAGGATACCATTTATGAAATCCAACATACCTGGATGAGCACACTTGACAAAATTCCTGAACTAAAGCTTGATGGTGAAAAACCCTAGTTTCTTGATTTAGAGAACTTATAATATACTGAATTTTATTGTCTGAGAGTTAGGGGTGAATGGGGAGGTTATTAGGCTATAATATAGACTTGGGAAATCTAATTGAGGGTAAAAGGGCAAGAATACCTCTGTTGGAATGTATGAAGACCAGGAAAATCAATAAGAATTACTTTTAATGAATTTCATCGACCAATTCGGTGATTTGGAGGTCCCATCGCCAAAATATTTGATAGATCACCAAAAGGGGCTTTGGATTGGTAAAGTAGTAGTCTCTAAAGGTTATTAGGCCAATTCAGATTTATGCCAAACTATTTGGCGATTTACCAAATTGACAGGTGTCATCGCTAAACTTTACGATCCACAAGCATTCCAACAAAACTATCATAACTTTCTACTCCAAAATCCGATTAACAAACGATTGGTGGAGTTGGAAAGAAGACTCACAGACCTAAAATTTGATAAATTGTGGGCCACTTAAATCTTCATATTCTTACAGATATAGTTGTTTGATGTTGACGTTTGTATGATCTCATGGAAAAACTTAATCGGTAGGAAACCTTTGAACTTGACTTATTGCTAGAGGTCTCTGATGACCCTAAAACTCATACGATATACTTTCTACACTTGGTAAAGAACCTAAACACACATGAACACGTAGAAAATAATCGGGTTCGAATTGATATACTTTCGAGATGGTTCGAATCTGTAGTGTAGAATTTTCAAGGTGTTACAATTTCTCCTCCTTGGAAATATTCATCCTCAATGAAGTTTAAATAAGCTGAAAAGAGTTGGGAAAGAGCTGCAATCCCAAAAAGGACATCTAAATACTAAAAACTAGTAGAGTGACTGACCTTGGACTGAGACACATAAACTATTCTGATTTTGATTAACATGCATCAATACTATGACATGAGAAAGGCGGAAGGGCATGCATCTGATTAGGATGCTCCAAAGGAACTATTACCTCAAGTGGAAAATGAAATAGAAGGAAAGAGGTGGCGGTACTTAACTATCATATTTGCTTCTGCTTCCCAAGAAGCTCCCTCACCTAGCTGATTCCTCCAAAAAAACTTTCACAAAAGTGAATTCCTTGTTTCTCAAACTATGAACCTGACGGTCAAGAATCTTGAATGAGACCTATTTGTAAGAGAGACTATCCTTCACACCAACACTTTCTAAAGTAACCACTGATGTTGGATCACCAATACACTTCTTCAATAAGGACACATGAAACACTGGATGCACTGATGTTAACTCCGTAGGTAAATCCAACTCATAGGCCACTTCACCAAAATGCCTGAAGATCCTACATGGACCAGCATAATAGGGACTGAGTTATCCTTTCTTACCAAACTTCATCACCCCTTTCATGGGTGAATATTCAGATATACCCAATCATCAATACCAAATTCAAGCTTTCTTCTCCTTACATCTGCATCTGAATTTTGTCTACTCTAAGTTGTTCTCAACCTATCTCTAATAAGATGAACTTTATCCATAGCCTCATGAACTGAATCATACCCTATCGAGGTCACTTTACCATTCTAAAACCACCTTATATAAGACCTACACCTTCTACCATATAAAGCGCCTCAAACTAAGCCATCTATATACTGGAGTGGTAACTATTATTATAAGCAAATTCAATAAAAAACAAGTGATCATCCTAATTATGGGAATTATGTTGGCGACACGTATAGAGAGAACATGTGATAAAATCCATGTTTAAATCCTCCAACTTTCATATAGGAATGTTGATATCCTTAATCATATCTCCTGGTCTTTGGTATTCAATCGTAATTTGTTGTCAATTTGGACACTTAGCCATAAATTTTGTGATATGCTTCTTCATTCCATTCCACCAATAGACTTCTCGTAGGTCATGGCACATACTAGAGGCTCCAAGGTGAATTGAGTATCGAGAACTATGAGCTTCTCATAAAATATATTGCCTCAAACCATCAACATATGGAATACACAAACGATTTCCATAACGAAGTACACTATCTCTCTCCCCCCCCCCCCACATTTGGACAAAGCCTTTACAATATTCTTAAGGTTTGTTTCCTTCAATTAAACCAAGGTTGGATCATGATTATTCTTTGCCTTTACATCTATCACTACAACACCTCGAATTTGGAAAGGAAGGAAAATGCAGTTTTTTGGGCTAGTGTCTGTGTCTACGGGTCCCATCTACGGACCGTAGAAGCTCCTAAGAGCCGTAGATGGCAACCGTAGGAACTAGGAATTTTTTTTTTTGAAATCAAGTTCAATACCCTTCTTACCATTCATTAGGAAGGGCCGTCAACCTTTGTACTAGTCGTAGATAGGTCTCGTAGATGAGTCCCAGACTTAGTGAAATTTCAAAGTTTAACAGTTGGTTCTACAGTTGGTATGTACGATCCGTAGAAACACCTACGAACCATACACATGTTCCATCAAGAATAGGTGAATTTTAAGGTCCAGTAACCTATCTACGATTGACCAGTAAGGTCCGTAGAAGGACCTACAGACCGTAGGTAAGGCTCGACAGTTATTTTTAAAGGGGCTTTTGGGTCTTTTCCTAATTGTTTTAACTCAATACTATGTTGTTTTACCTATTACCCTTAGCCATATATAAATGTTTTCAAGCCCCAATTAACCCATCTACAATTCATTCTCCTAAATCCTCTAAACTTGACCAAATTAATCCTCCCAAATTCTCTCAAGTCTAAGGAAGAAGAAGAATAAGAGTTAGGGTTTCAATCAACTCTCCAATTTCTCCATTTTCTTGGGCTTAAAGGATCAAGGTATGTGGGTATTCACCCATGGAATCCTTTCCTCCATGGGGTCCTAAATATTTCAAGTTCCCAATTCAATTTTCAATTGATCAAATTAGGATTTTAATTCAATGAATGTGAGTTTCTTTCAGTTATGATTAATTAAGTCTTCTAATGCATTATTTGATGTTAATCTATGATATTTAGTTGAAATTGCATCTACTCACGCCTAAATTATGCTTTTCAACTATGATTCTATGATGAACCTATGAACTATGAATTATGAAGTTATGAAGATATGTATGTTTTCATGAATTTATTGTAAATGAATTGATGATGCATTGAAGGGAAAGTATTAATGTTATGTGAAAGGATTTATCACTTACTATGATAATCATGATTGTGAAAGGTATTTTTCACAAATAAATTCACACTGGTGAAAGGCTTTCTCATCTATGTTGAATTATGTTTAAGGAGCTATTCTATGTTTTGATCTTCAAATTGTGGTTTGGTATTTATCATTGCCTTTCCCTATGTTAAAATGATATTTGACTTTTATCTATTCCATTGGGATTTAGACTTAGTATCGTGAGGGCTTTGAGGTGGAGGTTCAAATAGGCTAGTCTCTAGTAGCAACCTCTAGTCCCAAATTACATGCCCCCGTAGGATTGTCTTAAATGACCTAGCTAGTGGATCCACTTTAGTAAATGATGATATGTACGGATTCTACCTTGGCAAGTAATTTTCCGTTCTTTCAGTATGAGAGATATACTAGATTCCATGATAGAGCTCTCATGGTCTTATTGTCGGTTAAAGCTAATATCCCACAAAATGACTAAGTTTTCTTCCAAGCTTTTCTTATGTCCTTTATGTTGATATACTTGACCATGTTTTCATGATTTTCATGTCATCTCTTCTTTAAAAGTTTTTAAATGTTCCTTTATGATCATGCCTACTCATTTTAAGTTACTTATGTTATAATGCCTATGCTTTATGCATATTGCCTTATACTTCGTACATTCCATGTACTGATGCATACTTGTGCCTACATTGTTTCACTAATGTAGGGTTCGACACTTCCATTTCCCGTACTCATGGCTAGTTGATTGGTTTAGGGAATTCAAAGATTCGCGACTCTTCATGATCTGTGGGCCAAGAGTCTTTATTTCTTTCATGTCATTTCTATTTTCAACTTTGTATGTGATTTATGGGTTACGTCCTAATCACTTTCCTTATGATGTAATAGATGGCTTTGAGTCTTATGTTTAGACTTCCACTTTTGTCAAACTCTTTTGTATGAAATACTACTTTTTAAACTCTTTTGTTTCTATTATCTTGTATGATGCATGCTAAGTAGCTTTTGTATGGCCTCTTGAGGCCTTATATGCCATGACACGTCTAGGGTGTACTTTGGGTTGTGACAAACTTGGTATTCAGAGCAGAAGGTTTAGAAAGGCCCTAGGATGTCTCATAAGCCACGTCGAGTAGAGACTTATTCATGAGTATGAAGTACGCCACATTTATGAATGAGAAGCTATAATATGTTTAATAAATTTAAATTTTTTCACTACTCTAAAGTCGTGCGATAGAATTTAACTCTATATGTCTTTCTCCTAATATCTATCAGATGCTTTTCAGGATATGGCCCTTCAAAGAGCATACATTAGGAGGAAAGCGGGTTAGAATATGGAAGGAGAAACTCCTTAAGCTCCACCAGTTTCAGGTGATCCTTTGTCTGAACAAGTGTATGCGGAGTTTAGGGCCGCTTTTCAAGTATTGGCTCAAGACATTATGGTCCAAGCCATTAGGGAGGTTGTGGTCCCCATGAACCCAAATGTGGGTATTGTGGCAACTAAAGTGAGGGACTTCAATAGAATGAATCATGCATACTTTCATGGTTCTAAGGTTGAGAAAGATTCTCAAGAGTTTATTGATGAGGTATACAAGGTGTTGATGATCATTGTGGTGACACTGATGGAAAAGGCGGAATTAGCCGCTTATAAACTTAAGGGTGTTGCTCAAGTTTGGTTCAATCAATGGAAGGAAGAGAGGGTGATTGATACGGGTCCTCTTGATTGGGAAAATTATAAGGGTGCTTTCCTTGATAGGTTTTTTCCCCTTGAGATGAAGGAGGCCAAGGTAATTGAATTCATTAATCTTCACCAAAGAAATATGAGTGTGAAGGAGTATGCCTTGAAGTTTACACAATTGTCTAGGTATGCTCCTACTATGGTTGCCGACTCTAGGGCAAATATGAGCAATTCCGTCTGAGGTGTGTTTGAAATGGTGATTAAAGAATGTCGTACCACCATGTTCATCAATGATACATACATTTCTCTTCTAATGGTTCATGCTCAACAAATTGAAGAGGAGAAGCTTAAGGAAAGATCTAGGGGGCAAAAAAGGCAAGGACCGGTGATGGTGAGTTTCCACATTTGAGGTCCAATGGACATGGTCATTCTAAGTTTCAATAAAGGTTTTCCAGTCAAGGTTCCTCTAATGATTCGGCTCCTAAATTCAACAAAGATATGATGTCTAACCCTAAAACTCAAGGAGGAATTGGTAGTGGAAATAGTTCTTCAGTTTCTGGATGCTAAAAGTAGGGCAAGAGTCATCCGGAAAAATACTTGATGGGTACGAATAATTGCTTTGTTGTGGCAAGAGTGGTCACCACTTATGTCCATCTAGAAATGAAAAGTGAAAGGATGGTGGGAAGGATCCACCTAGTTGCTCAAGTTCAAGTGCTCCAGAGCAAAACCAGTTTTATGCACTTCAAACTCGTCACGAGCAAGAGGGTTCCCCCCGATGTGGTTAGTGATATGTTGAAAGTCTTTCATCTTGATGTTTATGCTTTTCTTGATCCCAGTGCTACCTTGTCTTTTATGACGCCATATGTCGCTATGAGGTTTGATGTCATTTTGGATATGTTGATAGACCATTTTTTTGTCTATACTTCTATTGATGAATCTATTGTAGCTAAGAGAATCTATAGAAGTTGTCTCATCTCGTTATCCCATAGAGTCACTCATGTTGATTTTGTAGAGCTTGATATGAAGATTTCTATGTTATTCTTGTTATGGATTGGCTATATTTTTGTTGTGCTTCTATTGATTATAGGACCCGAGTGGTCAAGTTTCAATTTCCTAATGAGCATGTCCTAGAATAGAAATGGGGGAATTATATGCATAAGAGTCTGTTTGTTTCTTGTCTTAAAGCTAGAAAGATGATATTCAAGGGTGGGTTGCATATACCATCTTGTCTGGGTTAGGGATATTGATTCCAAAACCCCTATCTTTGAGTCGGTCCCCGTTGTTAATGAGTTTCTGTAAGTGTTTCCCAATTATTTACCTGGTGTTCCTCCAGAAAGGGAAATAGATTCAGTATTGTCCTTATTCCTGATATGCAACCTATATCTATCCTTTCTTATTGTATGGCTCCAGTAGAACTTAAGGAATTAAAAAAGCAATTGAAAGATTTATTAGATAAGGGTTTTATCCGACCGAGTATCTCTCTATGGGGTGCTTCAATTTTGTTTGATCGAAAGAACGATGGTTCACTTCGTATGTGTATTGACTATCGGCAATTAAACAAGGTTACCATTAAGAACAAATATCCTCTTTCAAGGATAAATGATTTGTTTGATCAACTACAAGGAGTAAGTTAATTCTCTATTATTGACCTCCATTCGAGTTATCACCAATTGAGGATAAAAGAAGATGACATTCCAAAGACGGCTTTTCGAACCTGATATGATCATTTAACCTTTGGTTTGGCTGGATGAGTATTATTTCTTTTCTTTGGATGGAATGCAGAGGACTTAATAGACATGCTTCTTGATCTCCTTAAAAACTAATCCATAGGATTTGTAGAAAAGTCCTCAAATCCGGGAAGGTCTTGTGGTTGAACCTGATTGGACTTGTAGAAGGCTCAAAAGGAGAAGAAGCAACATTAGCAGGCAAATCAAGTGTTGTCATTTCCTCCGTTGTTGGATGTATATCATTGCAAGCATTTTGAATTACATATGTAAATCGACATAATAAACAGGATTATGCATCACTAATTAAAAAAATGATACAATAATATGAAGTGAAATTTGTTCACTATACACTGTAAAAAACATTATCTGAGTAAAGATGTTACACATAAACATGTCAAATTTTGGCTTGACCCCCACAACTCGCCTGTTGCATAATCTAGGTATATAACTGCCCTCTTTGACTGCAATTTTATCATTGATTACAGAGGCACATTCATATATCCAAACATTAAGAGCATATGATATGCCGGCTAATCGATACATCTTTTTTTCTTTGGTGAACTCTTGTCTCAATGTTTTCATCAATTTTGAGAATGCAAGTTGTCTCTATGAACACTGTCCCGTCTTCAACCATTAAGAAATATTGGATAGGATGTGCATAACAAAGTTGGGAAAAAAACAAACGTGTGAATGAAATATATGATTGTCATTTCAACGACATCCTAATTGTTCTCCCATTCACTTATCGAAAATCGTTGAACCAAATGACCCTTGTTTACACTTTTTTTTTATCCAGGGAAGTATCTTTGAATCAATCGGAGTGGAATCAAGATATCTAAATTCTTCAACATCCTATGTGCATTTCAGGCCGGTAATAATCATAAATTCTTTGATAGTGATGAAATGCAAAATATTCTCGTTTGCATGGCGAATATGGAGCTCATTTATGCTATCCTACTCCAGCTCAAGTAGTAGCAAACACTTTGTGACTTTCCCTTTGTAATTGCAGATAGGGATATTGAGATATGGCCCAAAAATTGTATTCTTAAATAATTTAACACCCTCAACCCCTATGGACAAATTCAAATCTTCTACAAAACCCATGTTTTACTGTAACACCCCGGAAATTCTATGACTTAAGTTAGAGCCTCACCTTATGGATAATGACTTAAAAATAGTTAAAATAATGTTTATAAACCTAAATTAATGTAATTGACTTGGTTTGGAAGAGTAAAAGTCTAAACGTCAAGGAACGGCCACGACGTCCGGAAACTAGAGAAGAATGTGTTCTAGTGTGTCCTTAGGTTTTGGGCAGGTTTGGGAGCGTCGTATGATGGTTTAATCTTGTAAAAAGAGTTAAAATAGGTAAATATATGTTTATTGGGTCAAAACGTTCGAATACGACCCCCCGGGACCACCCTAAGGGGCCCCGAGGAGGACCCCAACCTTGGCCAAGCAAGCTGCCAAGGCAGCTTGCGAATTGCTCTTAGAGGGAACAAAGGCGCATCGCGGACTTGCTCCCCCAAGGAGCAAAAAGTTTGTTCGCGACGCGGTCGTGTCGCGGACTCTACTGTCTCAAAATTTAATTCCAAATATCTTCAGGGAACAGCTCCGCGTCGCGGACTTGTTCCGCGACGAAAATACAGAAATTCAGAAATCTATTTTACTTCATTTAAAGAGTCCATTTAAGTGAGGGGTATTTAGGGTACTTTAGGGGGCGTGTATATAATGATTTCTAAGTCTATTTACCTCACTATTATCACTCAAACACAAAACCCCAAAGATCTAAACCTAAAGTTCCTCCTTCTCTCAAAATCTCTCTCTCTCTTCTCAAGGACTCCATTGAAGAAGATTGGAGCTTCAAGAAGATGACCAACTCTCCAAGGTTTCAACTCGGATTTTCATGGTTAATTCGTCAATAAGGTATGGTTTCTTATCACTCTTGGGATTCCTTTCCCCAAGAGGCCCCTTCAAGATGAATTTCAAAATCTCCAATTTCTAGGTTTCAATC
>JAJOOR010026396.1:0-23894 GCA_036250505.1 Solanum acaule
CCCCTTGATTTTGCTTATCGCTTATGGTCATTTTAATTGCTTCCGCGACCAATGATGTGTAAGATACGCTATGAGGCTTGTTTGGGGTTCCTTCGGGTTCCCCATTCGCCGGTCACGTCTAGGCCCTAGGCTTGGGTCGTGACAAAATGTTGTTTAGAAGTGAGTTCAATCATTAATTGTGGTTTAATTTAAAAATTGTAGTTGCAAATGCAGTTCTACCCTTGTGTTTTTGGCTTGCTTGAGAGAGAGGTTTTAAAACTAAACTTATTGATTGATGTTCTGTGGGTATTGGGTTGACCTGGGTTTAGCTCGAGATAGTGAACCCTAAACCCAATCCCAGACATTCAGCTCGAGAGAGTGAATGGACTAAGGTGTGGGCTGTTCTTATTTTGCATGCTTGTTGATGTTCGAGAGAAATCAACTTGATTCGGGGTAAATTGTTTGAGAGAAAGTTTACCCCCTCTATTGCCTAGCTTACTCACTAAAATCTAGCTATTTTCTAATAGTTGCAATTACCCATTTGTCTATATTAGCCTATAATCGAATCACATCCCAAGAACCCGTCTCATTATTGTTTTTTCGTATTGTTTGACACTTTTTGTAGTTAAATAATTTCAAATCAAAACCCCCATTTGACATTCGTGTCACCCCCTGATTTGAATAATGTCTTTATTCGATAATTTTTATTCCTATGACTTATTTGATCATGTTCATACTTCCCTATTGAATCTTAAGCACGTACCGCTCCCTGTGGGATTCGACCCAAACTCATTTAGTTCGGTTTTATACTGATGAACGACCGTTGACGCTTAGAATTGGAAGAAGTGTCTTTGAGAGGGTTATTCAATCAAAATGGCACCGCTGTCAGGGAGTGGTGTTGTTTGAGATTCTTTTGGTGAAGTTGGATTTTGTTCTTGTTAATCATAGTTGAATCTACTTACTTTTAGTTTTGTTTTTCTTGTATTACTTGTTGAATAGAGGAAATGAGTGTAAAGGGAAGCAATGGTAGCCAAGTGGGCCACCAAGATGACATCGGCAATCTCAATGATGTAAATGAGCCGAATGTCAATGATCCAAATCTTGTGGGTGGATTTGGTGCCATTCGCTTGCCTCCAACTGAAGGGAACACTGTGTTCCACTTTACAAGCACCATGTTGCAACTCTTGCAATTGAAAGGGTTGTTCGGTGGGTTGGCTAATGAGGATCCCCATGAGCATATAAGGAACTTTGTTGATGTCTGCGGGCCGTTCTCCTTTAAGAATATGTCTCAAGAGTCGGTCCGGTTGAGGTTGTTCCCATTCTATCTAATGGGAGAAACATGTAAGTGGCTAGCTGAATTGCCAAAAGATTCCATCACTTCGTGGGAAGAGCTTGTTACCGCATTCTAAGTGCAATTTTTCCCTCTTTCGAAGATGATGACACTTAGGAACAACATCCAAAGCTTCAAGCGTTTGGAGGGCGAGCCAATCCATGAGACTTGGCTAAAATTTAAGAAGTTGGTGTTGCAATGCCCAACTCATGGTTTACCCGAAAACGTTTTGCTGTAATACTTTTACCGAAGCCTTTATTCGGTGAACAAGGGAGTGGCAGATCAACTTTCTCTGGGAGTTTTAATGCAACAACCTTACGTTATAGCAACCCAACTCTTGGATGGTATGACCAAAATTAACCGGTACACCCGTGAAGATCAGGTCTCCCCTCTCACTTTTAAATTGACAAATAAGCAGCTTGAGAAAGATTAAGAGAGGGACCAAAACATGGCAAAGATGATGACCCAACTTGACGTTTTAGCCAAGAATGTCATGGGAGCTGGTGCTAGAAGTATAAATGCTGTGGGTGTTGGGTGTGTAAGCCCCGATGAGGCCAAGTTTGAAGCATTATACAATGAAAAAGTAAAATTCCTAGCCAACCAAGGAGGAGTGTATCATGCAAACTACCCAAGACAGGGTGGTAACCAAGGTTGGAACAAGGATGAAGGCTGGAGACACCATGATAGAGAGTGGAGGGATTATAAACCCACTTAGAAGGAAAGAGATAGGGAGAAGGATAGGTATGTTTCTCCCCACGAGCGTCAAAAGGCCAAAGATTCTGAGGGTGGCCGGTCTGAGGATATGCTATCTCGTATTCTCAACAAGGTTGAATGGTACGATAAATTTTTGAAGGAAATAAAGGAAGATGTATCGACCCTTAACCAGATGGTGACCTCTCATTCCTTCTCTATCAAGAAGTTGGAGACCCAAATGGGTCAAATTTCTTCTCATTTAAACCCGAGACAACAAGGGGGATTGCCTAGTGATACTATGGCAAACCCCAAGAATGAAGTTTGAGCGAGGACTTGCGTCGTGCCATGTCGTTAACTAAGGCACTGCTTGGGAGGCAACCCAAGTTTTTATTTGCTTTCTTTTTGTTTTTGGAATAACGCATATTGATTGTGCATGTTAAAGTGTAGAATGTGTTTGCAAAGTGCAGGTTGGCAAGCAGAATGTCCAGTCGGCGACTCGCCGAAGAGGTCGGAGAGCCCGACTTTGACCGCCGTTGGACTCAAGAAATTATGAAGATTGGGTCTGTAAAACTCGGCGGGCCCATAGACAAGTTGGCGTATCACCGAACAGATCAGCCATCCCAACTTTGTCCGCCGTTTGGATCCCCAAGTTGACTAGAGGTTTTGTAAAACTCGACGAGGTAAGTAACCACTCGGCGTGTCACTGAGTGGTTTGGTGATGAAAAATAATATCGCCGAAAGGGCACGAACTGGACGATTTTTAAAAGGCCAAAGGTTTAAAATTTCAAACTCTTTCATATTCCCTCATTTTTAACTTCATACAATCACACCCACACTTCAAATTTCCTATTTTTTTGCATTTTCTTTTTTTTTGGTTGTTGATCTTGTGTTCTGAGTTGGAAATCTTGTGTCACGCCCCAAACTCGCAGGGAGAAACTGGCTCCTAATGCCAAAACTCAGGCCTGAGCCGACCTTGCTGAACCATTTGCTACTAGCGCATGGCAGCCACACACAATCAAGAAAACAAAAAAGTATATCTCGGCTTAAAACTAAGCCCTCGGCCGGCAAGACCCCTGTCAACTGATCTATAAAGAAACAGCAACTCCAAAGAGATCATATAAATAAATAGCCAACTAGCACAGAAGTCCTGATTGGGCTGTCGAGGCCACCATGATATCTATACCAAAACTAAAAGTAGGTATATATCAATACAATACATCAAACAGCTCACAAGCTTCAGCAAACCAACAACATAGGCCAGTATGGCCATAACGTAGCTATACACTCCACACTAGTCTGCAAGCCTCTAAGAGTAGTAAAGATTAGCGGGACAGGGCCCCAGCCTACCCATAAAGATATATACAACAAAAGGTAACAAACCTCCCAACTCTGGCAGCTCCGAAGAAAAGGGGCTAGTCAACTAGATAAAAGTCAATCCTGCTGCTGAGGAGGTTTACTCGGTCGTCTGTCAGGACCTACATGCATGAATGCAGCGCCCCCAAGGCAATGGGGCGTCAGTACAAAATAATGTACAGAGTATGAAAGACAATAGACTATGAGGAGATATCCTGATATACTGGAATAATCTGATAAATAAATCGAGGATAAGATAAGTGTACTGACGTGCTCCTAAATCTAAACTTATCAAAAATAATAAAACAACAACCTACCCAAGCCCCCATAACCTCGGCAGGTACAAACAACACACAAGACCACCTACTCAGGCCCCCATAAGCCCGGAAGGTGCCAATCAACCTATATACCCCTATTGGTAGTCCCCTATCCTTGTAGGCAGTCACACAACCCTCTTAGGCATTAATATAGCCCTGTAGGCAGCACATAGCCCTCTTAGGCATTAATATAGCCCCGTAGGCAGCACATAGCTCTCTTAGGCATCAACATAGCTTATAGACAACTCATAGCCCTCTTAGGCAACAACATGGCCCTGTAGGAAGCACATAGCCTTCTTAGGCATCAATATAGACCCGTAGGCAACTCATAGCCCTTTTAGGCATCCATATAGCCCTGTAGGCAGAACATAGCCCTTCTAGGCATAAATCACATTCCTGCAGCTAACCACAATAGCCCCAAGGGAAACAATAACAATCCAATTGCTAAAAGCGAGCCATTTAGTTATAAGCAACCTATACAAATAACCTCTAAGTCGTGTCCAACATATGGACGCTACTAACTAAATAAGAATCTCGACAAGGGAGGATTCTATCAACTCGAGCAGCCAACAATCAACAATAATGGCTACAAGTGTAACAAGGATAACAACCCAATTACATTGCTCCTAAGCTTTAAGGAAACATGCCGTAAGTAGGGAATAGCCTTAACATACCTTTCCAATGAATGCTCGAAAGACTATAGTTCCTTCACGAAAGTTGTTCCTTATGTCCTAAGCTTCGCAAACACTATATATACACAGCTGGTACGCACCTATAAACAGTTCATAATTAATCTTAAATCGGCAGATTTGCCATATTTCCCCAACTTGTCGAAACGTCCGTAGAAATTCATAAAAACAACCATAAAAGGGTCCCAAAATGATTACCTTAGTTAACCAAGTTTAAAACTTGAAGAAACACCAATAACTACAAATTTATATCTTCAAAAACCAGCTCCAAATGCAGCTAATAGAAGGGAAAAATGATTGCCACATGTAGGGATTACGTTTCTAGGCACGGGGGCAATGTTTAATGGTAGAAATCGTCAAAAACTAACCTTCATCATGCTAGAACTCCATAGGAACCCTCTCTTAAGCTCTCTCTTTGGTTTGGAACTGAAATGGAATGTTTTCATGGCTTAAAACGTTAAATAAGCCGACATACCATATTTTTGACCCGACTCGGATCCAACCGGGATTCTCTCCCGGCAGTCCCTAGTAAAACCCTCATAACTTTTTGCTCTAATGTCAGTTTGATACGGGGTTTTAGGCGTTACAAACTAGACTCGTAGGCCTTCGATTTAATGGGTGATAGGACTTCTAACTCTTTATATATTGGGAGAAAACATCCAAGACATTTGACCCAAAATTTAGACAAATCTTTAAAAAAGAACGTACGATAACTTTTGCTTTCAGTATATTTCAGTATTTCAATCATGTTCAGATTATATCATTGCTCAGTAAGCTTTGTTCAGTTTATATGTTTGTTCAACTATTATCCTATCCTGCATGTTCAGTACCTTCCAAGTATTGACACTTATTCTGCGCTACATCTTCTCGTAATGTAGGGTCATGTCCTCAGCATTCAGATCATGCGTAGATTAGGTCCCGATCCACCTTCAACAACTTTAGTGGTGAGTCCTCATACTTTAAGGACAATAGACATTTTTTCATATTTTATTCTTTCATTTCAGTTTTAGTTTTCCTAGAATTAGCTGGGGGCATGTCCCATCACCTCTAGTCAGTTAGAGGGTTTATTCAGACATAGTTTTAGATTCAACTTTAGTTTTGAGTGATTCTTCAGTTTCTCTAACTCTTATTAAGTATTTATATATTTAGACTAGTATTGGGTATTCCCCATCATTCAGTTTATCTCATAATTTAAGCTTCCGCATAGTATCTTTTGTTCAGTTGTTTAAATATGCTTATGATATGCTAGCTCATGGTTATCTTAGGGCCATTCGTGATCTTAGGTCCCGTGTTTACGTCCAGGGGTAGTTTCGAGGCGTGACAAACTTGGTCTCAGAGCATTAGGTTTAAGAGTCCTAGGATGTCTAAAAAGCCGCACTAAGTAGAGGCCTTTTCATGGGTGTGAAGTGCACCACATCGAATGAGAGGGAGGCTACGAGGTGTTTTAGGAAAACTTCACTTTCTTTGCTACTCTTATCGTGCGTGAGGTATGATCCTACTTCTCATTTCTAATATGTCATTATGTATTTAAGATCATGCCTTCTCGTAGAGCTTACCCAAGGAATGCTAAAGTATGCAACGCTAACGCAGTTCCTCCAGTCCCAGACAATGAGGTTTTAAATGCAGTTTCAGAATGCTATCCAACTTTTGGCTCAGAGTGTAGCCAACCAGAACAATTAGCAGATTCCAGTTCCTACTAATACTACTGGTGGATCAATTGCAGGTAGGGTCCGAGATTTTGTTAGGATGAATCCCCCTGAGTTTCTAGGGTCACAAGTTGGTGAAGACCCCCAGAACTTCATTGATGAGGTCAAGCAATTCCTTGGAGTGATACAAATCACAAACGATAGGGTAGACTTGGAATCCTACCAACTTAAGGATGTAGCTCACATTTGGTTCACTCTGTGGCAAGAAAACAGGGGTACAGATGCAGCTGCTGTAACTTGGGAGTGTTTTACTGGAGCTTTTCTGGACAGGTTCTTCCCAAAAGAGTTGAGGGACGCTAAGTGTGAGGAATTTATGAATTTGAGACAAGGTCCAATGTCAGTCCAAGATTACTTACTTAAGTTCACCCAACTCTCCAAGTATGCTCCACACATGGTTGCCAATCCAAGGGCAGAAATGAGTAAGTTTCAATATGGGGTATCCAACTTGGTGAAGACCGAGTGCAGGAATGCTATGTTTTTAGAAGACATAAATATCTCTAGGCTCATGGCTGATGCTCGGCAGGTAGAGAGAGATAAGCTTAGGGAAATGGCTGAGGACAATAAGAAGGCTAGAACATGGAAGTATTAGTATTCTCAGCAGAAATCAAGTGGTGGAAATCGCTCATAGTTTCAGCAAAGGTCTACAGCCCCAACACCTTCATCAACTAGTGCTCTATCCCTAGGTTTCGTTAGGATCAGAAGGGTAGGGCATCAAGCTCTAAGTCTTAGGGGAGTGCTTCAGGGAGTATGGCCTACCTATCTTGTCCAAAGTGTGGTAAGAACCATCAAGGCGAGTGTCTTACAGGCAAAGATTGATGTTTTGGTTAGGGACAGTCTGGTCATAAGTTGAAGAATTGCCCTTCTGCCAGACAGGGACAAGAAGTTAATAATAGTAGGGTTCAGTCTACGGTCCCAACAGTATCGTCATTTCGCCGAACTCAGCAGGGTGCTTCATCTGGTACAGGTGGTGGTTAGCGCCAAAATAGGTTGTATGCTCTCCAGGCTCGCTAGGATCAAAAAGATTCTCCTGATGTGGTTATTGGTATGTTACGAGTCTTTCATTTAGATGTGTATGCTTTGTTAGATCTAAAGGCTAATCTTTCTTTTGTAACTCCATATATAGAAGTAAAATTTTGTGTCAGTCTGGAAACTCTTTTAGAACCCTTCTGAGTCTCTACCCCAGGTCTAGACGGATATCCAAAAATTGCCTAGTCTTAGTGTCTCATAAAATCACCTCAGCAGATCTAATAGAGTTAGAAATGGTAGAATTTGATATCATTCTAGGCATGGATTGGTTACATTTCAGTTATGCCTTAGTCGATTGTAGAACTAGGATCATTCAGTTTCCGTTTCCAAACAAACTAGTCTTAGAATGGAAGGGTAGGAGCTTAGTGCCTGTAGGTCCGTTTATCTCTTACCTTAAGGCTAGGAATATGATCTCTAAAGGGTACATCTATCATCTAGTTCGGGTTAAGGATTCAAACTCCGAAACCCCAATTCTTGAGTCAGTTCCAGTAGTAAATAAGTTTCTAGAAGTGTTTCCAGAAGATCTCTACAGAGTTCCTCCCAAAAGGTAAATCGTCTTCGGAATTGATCTCCTTCCAGATACTTAACCCATTTCGATTCCTCCTTATAAAATAGCTCCAGCTAAGTTTAAGGAATTGAAAGATCAGTTGAAAGACCTAGATAAAGGCTTCAGCAGACCGAGTATCTCTCCATGGGGTTCTCCAGTGTTATTCGTGAAAAAGAAAGATGGTTCTCTCAGGATGTGCATTGACTATCGGCAGTTGAACAAAGTCACAATAAAGAATAAGTACCCTATCCCCAGGACTGATGACTCATTCGACCAACTTGATGGTGCTCATTTTTTGAAGAGAGACCTTAGATCTGGCTATCATCAGCTCTGAGTCACAGATAGTGACATCCCGAAAACATCCTTCAGGACTCGGTATTGTCATTATGAATTTTTAGTTATGTCATTTGGACTAACCAATACTCATGAAACTTCTATGGATTTGATTAATATGACTCAGTATCGTCTTTATTGATGATATCCTCATTTACTCTAGGAATGAGGAGGAGCATGCATCTATTATGAGAGTTGTTTTGGACACTCTCAAAGATCGCCAGTTATTTGCTAAGTTTAGCAAATGTTTGTTTTGGTTACAATCAATTTCTTTCCTTGGTAATATTGTATTTAGAGAAGCGATCTGAGTGGATTCTCAGAAAATAGAGGCAGTGAAACAATTGCCCCGACCCACCTCTCCTACAAATATCAGATGTTTCTTGGGTTTGGCTAGTTACTACAAAAGATTTGTGGAAGGATTCTCATCCATAGCTTCCCCATTGACTAGGTTGACTTAGAAAAAGGTTAAGTTTCAATGATGAGGTGAGTGTGAGAAGAGCTTCTTAGAACTGAAAACTAGGTTAACTACAACTCCCGTGTTAACTTTACAATAGGGTTCATACAGTTATGTGATCTATTGTTATGCATCCAGAGTCGGCCTAGGTTGTGTGTTAATGCAGAGAGGTAATGTTATAGCTTATGCTTCTAAACAACTTAAGGTACATGAGAAGAACTATCTGACTCATGACATCGAGCTTGTAGCAGTAGTATTTACCCTAAAAATTAGGAGACATTACTTGTATGGTGTTCACAAATCATAAGAGCCTCCACTATGTATTCACCCCGAAAGAGTTGAATCTTCGCTAAAGGAGATGGCTTGAATTCCTTAAGGACTATGATATGAATGTGCTTTATCATCCAGGTAAGGCCAATGTAGTAGCTATTTATGGTAGTGTAGCACATGTTGAGGAAGAAAGGAAGGAATTTGCGAAAGATGTTCACCAACTTGCTCTCTTAGGAGTTGGTCTTACAGACATGTCAGATGGTGGTGTGATAGTTCAGAATAGATCCGGATCTTCATTGGTAGCGGAGGATAAAGAAAAATAAGATAGTGATCCTATATTGATTTAGTTGAAGGGTGCAATTCATCAGCAGAAAGTAGAGGTTTTCTCACAAGGGGGAGATGGTTTGCTTCGTTACCAGGGTCGCTTATGTGTTTCTAAGGTGGGTGAGTTAAGGCAGAAGATCATTATAGAAGCCCATAACTCCATGTATTATATTCATCCAGGTGCCACTAATATGTACCGTGATCTGCGGGAAGTCTTTTGGTGGAATGGCATGAAGAGGGATATAGCAGATTTTTTGGGTAAGTGTCCTAATTGTCTACATGTTAAAGTAGAACATCAGAAACATGAGGTATGAATCAAGAGATTAACATTTTGACATGGACGTGGGAAGTGATAAACATGGATTTCATTACGGGTTTACCTCGTACTCGCAGACAACATGACTCCATTTGGGTGATAGTAGTCAGATTTACTAAGTCTACTCCATTTTTGGTTGTTAAGACTACAGATTCAGCGGATGATTACACTAAACTCTACATTAATGAGATATTCATGTTATATGGGGTTCTCTTGTCTATAATCTCAGATAGAGGTCCTTAGCTTACCTCTCATTTCTGGAAATCATTTCAGAAGGGTCTTGGTACTCAGGTAAATCTCAACACAACATTTTATCCACAGACGGATGGTCAGGCAGAACATACAATTCAGACCTTAGAGTACATATTGAGAGCTTGCATGATCAATTTCAAGGGTAGGTAGGATGAGCACCTACCTCTCATCGAGTTCTCCTACAATAATATCTACCATTCCAGTATTCAGATGGCCTTTATCAGGCACTGTATGGGTGTAGATGTAGGTCTCCAGTTGGTTGGTTTGAAGTAGATGAAGCATCCTTGATAGGGCCATATTTGGTTCATGATGCTATGGAAAATGTTTAGCTCATCAGAGATCGACTTAAGACAGCCCAGAGTCGTCAAAATTCCTATGCAGATGTAAGTATAAGGGACTTGGAGTTCCAAATCAATGATTGGGTTTTCCTGAAAGTGTCACCTATGAAGGGAGTGATAAGATTTGGAAAGAAAGGGAAGTTCAGTCCAAGATATGTAGGTACTTACAGGATCCTAAAAAAGGGCTGCTAAAGTGGCTTATAAGTTAGAATTTCCAGCAGGACTAGCAACGGTTCATCCAGTCTTTCACATTTCCTTGTTGAAGAAGTGTGTGGGTGATCTAGCATCAATAGTACCATTAGAAAGTGTGGATGTGAAGGACAATCTCACTTATGAAGAGGTGCCATTTGAAATTCTTGATTGTCTGGTTCGAAGGTTGAGAAATAAAGAAGTCGCTTCAGATAAGGTTTTGTGGAGGAGTTAGTCCGGAGAGGGAGCTACTAGGGAAGCAGAAGCAGCCATGAAGTCCAAGTATCCTCATATTTTTCCTTCCGATTCCAATTCAGCTTGAGGTAATAGTTCCTGTCCAGTCTTTCAGTTTACTATTGTGTAAATTCAGTCTTAATATCATATTCCTTTAGTTATACTTGCATTTCAGCATAATTGCATGTTCTTGGAACTCAGTTCAGTTAGATTTCAGTTTCTAGTATTTAGTGATAGGGATTGTAGCTCCTTCCCTCCATATTCAGCTAGTTTAGACTTCATTCAATGACGAATTTTTCCAAGGGCGAGATAATGTAACACCCCAGATTCGAAATGGAGCCAGATTTCAGATTTCCAGAAGTTGCAGGTTCCATCGATGGATGCTACCTACAGATCATAGGTTGACCCACGGACCGTAGGAGGTGTTCGTTGTTGGCCACCTCAGCTTTCCCTTAAAACTACGAGGAAAGGGTTGACCAACGGAAGGACCTAAAGACTGTATATGGGACAATAGTACGTGGTCCTTAGATCATGATCCTCAGCACCCCTCTCTGACAGCCAATCGACGACTGATAGGACGGAACGTTAGTCGACCTACGGTCCATCGGTGGCCCCGTTAGCTTTTAAGTTAGGGTCATTTTGGTCTTTTCCCCTATGTTTTGGACACCAAAACTACGTCGTTTAATCCCGAAACTACGCCATTTTGGTCAGTTTAATTCTAGTGACTTAGTCATAACTTACCTTAAGCGATTCATCCACCATTTTTTTTCAAACTAAGAGCAACAGAGGAGAAAAGGGGCGACCCAAACCCCTCCAAGAACGCAACAAGTTTTCTTCAGTTACAGCCTTGAAATCGAAAGATTTCTTCGTGGAATTCATCACTAGGTATGTGGGATTTCACTAGTGGGTTCCTTTCACCCATTAGGTCCGTAGAATTCCATCAGAATCTTGATTCCTATATTTTTCTTAGACATAGGGTTTCTAAAACATTAGATATTAGTTATAATTTAGCTGTTAGAGTATTCCTAATTAGATAATCATGTTTTCGTGAAATAGTTGCATTGTTCTTTGCATGAAATTCAAAACCCTAGTTGTGTAGATTCCTTAAGTTCATGAATTACACATGCTAGGTCAGTTAAACAGATATACATGCCTCAGTTTTTAAATGTCACATTATTAGTATATAATTGTTACATTCTCAGATTTTGTAAGTCAGTATTTTGAGCTATTCAGTATTTCAGTCATAATGTGTCATATACATATTTGGTTAGGAGTAAACTTAGCACCGAGTGGACTAGGGTTTCAGTGTACCCTCATAGTCTCAAAACTACTTTCCCTCGTAAGTTTATAAGTCCCTTCATGTGGGCATTAATTTAGCGATCACACCAGTCATGCCTTTATACCCCTGGCAAGGTATATTGATGTCACGACTCAAGGGTACCCCCTAGATGTAACAAGGCACATAGAACCCCGAAAGGCTCCATATAAGCCACTTAGCATATCATAACATAAGCAATATAACCATAAGAGTAAAAACGCATTCCAAGTCCAAAATTTTCATAAAGGAATGCGGAATTCTAGACTTGTCTCAATATAGCCGTCTATTACAATACTTAAATCAAATAGGATCACAACCCATACAACAATGTCCAAAAAGGGAATACAAGGAAAGAAACTACTATGTGAAAGCATCCGTCCCTGAATCATGAGGACTCACCAACAAGTTAGGAGAAATGATCAAATCCAAGCTTTAGCCACAATGTTCACCACCTTGAGAACCGGACCCTACACTTGGGGAAAATGTAGGAAAATATGGGTTAGTACAAAAATGCACTAAGTATGATGGCCATGCACAAAAACATTAAAAACATGCAAAAAGTTTAATGAACTCTTCCACCTTATCTTCCCTCAACTCTCGGGGAAAGAATCTATCAAGAAATACCGATTTGAACGATTCCCATTCTACCGGCCCCGCTCCTACGAGTCTTCCACTCTTCCACTGATCATACCACACTTGAGCTACATATTTTAGTTGGTAGGTGTCTAACTCTGCCTTCTCTCCCAAAGACACCCCATAATATCAAGATCTTTATAAACCTCGTAGATGGACCTGCGAGGATCCTCTTCCATTTTGGAGCCATGAAATTCAGGAGGGTTCATTCTAACAAAATCCCTAACCCTTGAAGCAGCCGAATTAAAATTAGGATTCACATGAGTCACAACAACCCTATTGGCTTGAGCTGCCAAAGCTTGGGCCATCATTTGAAAATCCGACCTAACCTCTTCATTTGATATACCCAACGGATCAATCGAAGCTTGAGGAGCTTGGGATGAGCTTATTGATTCACATTCTCCTCTTCCATCCTTCTAGCATTAGCCCTTCGTGTATTCATATCCTGAAGAAACAAGAGAAGGATTAGGAAAGAGAAACATTTTAGAGTTAAACTTTAAGGTACGACTTAAGAGTAATGAAGAAGTGAGATTTCCTAAACATCTTGTAGCCTCTCATTCATAAATGTGGCACACTTCACACTTATCAACAAGACTCTACTATACGTGGCTTAAGAGACATCATCCTAGAATCATTCTAAACCTCGTGGTCTGATACCAAGTTTGTCACGACCCAGGTGTACCCCCAAGATGTAACAAGGCACATAGAACCCCAAAAGGCTCCATGTTTGCCACTTAGCATATCATAATATAAATAATAGAAAAATAAGAGTAGAAATGCATTTCAAGTCCAAAATTTGCATAAAGGAAAGTGGTAGGCTAGACTTGTCTCAATATAGACATCTGTTACAATACATGAATCAAATAAGGTCACAACCCATACAACATAGTCCGAAAAGGGAAGACAAGGAAAGAAACTACTAAGTGAAAAAAATCATCCTCGAATCATGAGGACTCGCTAAAAATCTAGGAGAAATGATCAAATTCAAGCTTTAGGCACAATGTTGACCACCTTGAGAACCGGACCTTACACTTGGGGAAAATGTAGGAAAATATGGTATAGTACCAAAATGCACTATGTATGATAGACATGCACAAAAACATTGAAAACATGCTAAAAGGGAAATTTTGGTTGAATGCATGCAATTTACAAAGTAAAGCATCATTTTGAAGATAGTGGAAAAACATAAGTCATAAGCATAATCAACTCATAGATCCTCACTTCATAAAATAAACATATCATAAATGCCCTCAAAGCATACTTTTGCAATGCATGAATAAGATCCCATAATCTCACCCATACTAAGTAAAGCATCTTGAGTAACCATAGTTCATATTTCATGTTCTTGTTCATATTGTTGTATTAGTGGGAATAAGCCTTAACCGACATAGATCATGTGAGCTAACATGGAATCCGATGTCTACCCCACACTGAAAAGGGTTGTTCTACTTGCCTAAGGTAGAACCATACTCTTAGCTTAGGTGGATCCACTAGCTAAATACCTATGATGGCACATAGTTTATGGGATAAGGAGATTGCTACTGGAAATCCAGACTCAACTAACGTAAAACGTTTCCATCTCATGAGATATACTTTGGGAACCCGGACTCAACTAGCGTAGAAGGAACCCATCTCATTTCAATATCCACTCGATGTTAGATATTATTCCCAAGAAGTTCATATTAAGTCTCGACTTTAGTTCACATACATGGAAGAATGTCTTGACACTCAATCCAACATAACTCATAAGATAGCTCATTAGATCATGCATGAGAATAACCTTTCGCCGTCCATGTATACATATAGATTCAATAGGTGACAAACCTTTCAACGTTAGAATCATCATATAGTGAGAAAACCTCTTCCATCATATCACAATCATACATGAGTGTGTAATTGAGAATGCCCTTTCAACAACACACAACAAGTCTATAATCATAATCATTTTACTCTTAAAGTGTTTTTAAAGCTTATACTAAACTTCATAAATCATGCATAACATCATAATTTGCCTTTCTAGGATCAAGGCTCATATTGAATCAACACATCTAGAATTCACTACATTAGACATGGATGTAATCATAATTCAAGTAACCCAATCACTACATGCATAATCTTAAAACATTTTTCCATAATCAACACACCCACATCACAAGATCATAATTGAGTAATATGGGGGGTTTCATGGGTTCTTGGGGATTTCTACATAAATTTCGTAATAAATCGTCAATTCAATCATAAAATAAAGTAATTCAAGCATTAGAATCATTTTTGAAAGGAACCAATGACTTGAAGACAAACCCTAGCTTTTAGGGAATTTCTATCTTAGAAATTGATGTTTTGAAGGGACTCCATGGATGAAGGACTACCATATCTTAGCAATGAAATCCAATGGAATTGAGTAAAAAACCATGCTCCTTCAACCCTAGCTCCAACTTCCTTCTTGTTCTTCCTTGAAGTTCTAGACAGATAATTTTCGGAGAGGAGATGAACTTTTGGAATAATTTGGGTGTTTGGGAAAAAATGACTTAGTTTAGGTGAATTTGACTTAAAAATGACTTATATAGTGACACTAAACTTACCCAAAACGACTTAACTTTGATTGGCCTTAAACCAAAATTTCCCAAAACACCCCTCACCTAAAGTGAGTTGCCGAGGTGCCACGAGGGGCTTCATGAGCCGTGGTCCCTCTCATGGACTTGAGGCAGTTGCTAGGCAACTTGTGCCTTTAGCCCACAATCCCAAGGCAACCTTACGAGGGGCTCCACTAACTGTGGTCAAGACCACGAGCCGTGGTCCCTCTTGTAGGCCTTCAGGCAGTGTCTTGCCACCTCCTTTACACCCCTACACACCCAACTCTACTCCACGAGCCTTCCCACGAGCCGTGCTCTTCACCACGAGCCGTGCTCTTCACCACGAGCCGTAAAGTGGCTCATGAAGAGGGGCTTATTTTGGGCAGATTTTGGGGAGCTCACTGCCTAGTCCACCACTGACAACACAACATGCCGTTGTCCCTACCACTAGTCCTAGTCACTAGGGCAAGGTCTAGAGGAGAGTGCCTGCCTTAGTCCTCTCCCTTGGCCCTTGACCACCTCCTTGACTCTAACCCTCACGTTTAGCTCACATTTAGCTCTATTTTAGCCTACTAGTTTTTGGGGTGTTACAATATTTCCCCCTCGGGGACATTCGTCCTTAAATGATGATTGATATACCTTACGGAAGTAAAGATTCAAGACTAGCAGCCCATAATACATGAAACATCAAAATGATGCACCATTCAAAGGAAGAAACATCAACTCCATCTCAAACATAACTAATGCACCATAAGGAAGTAGTAACTACATCTAACAACCCATTATGCATGAAATTTCAACATTTATCATATTCGTATGAGGAACTACCTTCCCCAACTAAAATGATGCTCAACACAATATCATGGAGCCAAGTACAATTTACTCTTAATGCATACTAAAGCATGTTCATCAACTCAACTCATGAAGTCAAATAGGCAACTCTTAGTCAATGCACAACACCATAAGGAACATAAATCATGAAAACTCATTTTTTTACTAAACATGAATTTCTCAAGAACATGCGCAACATAAGGAAATCATGGAAAAAAACACATCACTCACTCATGACTTCCAAAACAAGAAGACTCAAGAGGAGCTACTTACCTCAATCTTGCATAGGAGAGGAAGGAGAAATATGAGGTTATCGGGAATTTTTATCGGCCTCCCAGGTAGAACCCTCAACTAAGTTATTCCTTCACAATACCTTCACGTAGGAACCTTCCTTGTTTCCTAGCCTCTTGACTTGCCGATCTAGAATCTCAACTGGTACCTCTTCATAAGCAAGATTCTCCTTAATATCTAAACCCTCTAAGGGCACTATAGTTGATGGATCCCCAATACATTTCTTTAACATTGAGACATGGAAAACCGGATGTACTAATGCCAACTCATTTGGCAAGTCTAACCCATATGCAACTTTGCCTGCATGCCTCAAAATCTCATAAGGATCCACAAACCGAGGACTAAATTTCCCCTTTTTTGCAATTCTCATAACACCCTTCATGGGTGAAATATTCAAATAAACACAATCATGCACCTCGAATTCGAGATCTCTCCTTCTAACATCGGCATAGGACTTTTGCCGACTTTGGGCCGTCCTTAACCTCTCTATAATAACCCAAATCTTCTCAATGGCCTCATGCACCGATTACAGATCCAGGAGAGCAACTTCTCCCACTTCAAACCACCCTATAGGAGACCTATATATCCTACCATAGAGAGCCTCAACTAGAGCCATGTCGATAATTGTATGATAACTATTATTATAAGCAAACTCAATTAATGACATATGGTCATCCCAATTGCCTTTGAAATCTATCGCGCATGCCCTCAACATGTCCTCTAAAGTCTGAATGGTGCGTTCCGCTTGACCATCTATTTGAGGGTGGAGAGCGGTGCTAATCTTCACCTAGGTACCTAGCCCCTTTTGGAAAGACTTCCAAAATTGTGAAGTAATTTACGGACCTTGATCCGAAATGATAGACAAGGGTACTCTATGTAACCATACTATATCTTTCACATACAACTTAGCATTATTCCGTCGAGTAGGACAACTTGACGGGAATGAAATGAGCGGACTTTGTCATTCAGTCCACTATTACCCATATCTAGTCATGTTGGCGCTTTGTACGTGGCAGCCTATATTAAAATCCATGTTACTTCCAAGTGGGAATAGCAATATCTTGTGACAAGCCTCCCGACCTTTGTTGCTCAACTTTAACTTGTTGACAATTAGGACATTTGGCCACGAATTCCGCGATGCCCTTTTTAATCCCATTCCACCAATAGACTTCCCGTAGGTCATGGTACATCTTGGTAGCTCCCGGGTGAATAGAATATCGGGATCTATGAGCCTCCTCTAAAATTTGTTCCCTCAAACCATCAACATTCGGAACACATAACTGCCCTTGGTACATATGATCCCCATCTTCCCCTTGGTAGAAAGACTCAACGGACTTTTTCAGTACCGACTCTTTCAACTCAACTAATATAGGATCAAGATCATGCTTAGACTTCACATCCATCACAAAGGACGATTTCGAACCATTTTGGACCATGACGCCACCCTTGGTGGAATCTACTGGTTGAACTACTAGTCGGGCTAACCTAAGCACATCACGAACCAACTCTTTCTTTTCATCCTCTACATGAGCCACACTACCCATGGAAAACCTACTAAGTGCATCCACCACCACATTAGTTTTACCGGGGTGATAAATGACCCTCATGTAATAATCCTTCAATAATTCTAACCACCTCTGTTGGCGAAGATTCAAGTCCTTTTGACTAAACACATATTGAACTCTTGTGATCGGTGAAAACATCCATATGAACCCCACACAAATAATGCCTCCGTATTTTCAAGACAAACACAACCGCCGCTAATTCAAGATCATGGGTAGGATAATTTTTGTCATGGACTTTAAGTTGCCATGAAGCATAGGCAATCACCTTACCATTTTTCATAAGACACATCTCAACCCAACTCTAGAGGCAACATAATAAACCACAAAACCATCCGTACCTTCCGTTAAGGTCAACACCAGAGCGGAAGTAAGTCTAACTTTCAACTCTTGGAAAATTTTCTCAAAAGCTTCCTACCAGACAAACTTAGCCTTCTTTTGTGTCAAAGCCGTTAATGAAGAAGCAATGGAGGAAAACCCCTCAACAAAACTTCTATAGTAACAGGCCAAACCCAAAAAGCTTCTAATGTTGGAAGGAGTTAAAGGTAGGCTAACTCTTGACCGCATCCGTCTTCTTAGGATCTACCTCAATACCCTCACTTGAGACAATAAGACCAAGGATAGCTATGGACCTCAACCAAAATTCACACTTGCTAAACTTTGCAAAAGGTTGTTGGTCCTTAAGAAATTGTAACACAATTCTTAAATGGTTCACATGTTCATTCTCACTCCTTCAATAGATCAAGATGTCATCAATAAACACACTCACCAACATGTCTAGGTATTGGCTAAACACTCTATTCATTAAATCCATAAATGTCGTCGGGGCATTGGTTAAACAAAATGACATCACAAGGAATACATAATGCCCATACCGAGTTCGAAACGCCGTCTTAGGAATGTCATCCCCTCTCACCCTCAATTTGTGATACCCCGAATGAAGGTCAATCTTGAAAAAATAACTAGCCTCTTGAAGTTGGTCAAACAAGTCATCAATTCTCGGAAGAGGGTACTTTTTCTTAATGGTCACTTTATTCAATTGATGATAATCAATACACATTCCTTCTTTCTAACAAATAATATGGAGCAACCCATGGAGAGAAACTTGGTCGGATGAAACCCCTATCTAGTAAATCCTTTAGTTGCTCTTTCAACTATTTCAACTCCATCGGAGTCATTCAATAAGGAGGAATAGAGATAGGTTGTGTTTTCGGAAAAAAGCAATACCAAAATCTATTTCCCGCTCGGGAGGAATACCGGGAAAATCATCAGGGAGAACTTCCAGGAACTCATTCACTAACGGAACTAACTCTAAAAAAGGGGTTTCAGAATCAACATCCATCACCCTCACAAGATGGTAGATACACCCTTTTGAGATCATCTTACTAGCTTTAAGACAAGAGACAAATTGACCTCTAGGTATAGAATTTCCCCCTTCCACTCTAAACTAGGCTAATTTGGAAATTGGAATTTAACCACCCGAGTCTTACAATCAATATAGGCATACCAAGCATGCAACCAATCATACCCAAAATCACATCAAAGTCTAACATGTATAACTCTACCAAATCCACCAAGGTAACTCTATGGGACAAGGAAACCGGGCATTTTCAATAAACTCTATTAGCCACCACCGTCACCAACCGGGGTAGAGACCAAAAAAGGTTCTACTAACACTTTAGGGAGTACATCAAACTTCATGGCTACAAAAGGGGTCAAAAAGGACAAAGTCGCACGGGGATCTAACAAGGCATACACATCAATAAGAAAGAATTTTAGCATACCGGTCACAATATCCGGGAAGCTCTCTTGGTCACCTCGGGATTGAAGAGCATAAAAGCAGTTTTGCTTTGTGGGATTGGAGTTTGATCTGCTTGGAGGAGCTTATTTATCTTCCCTTCCCTTAACCTTGAGCATTTGAAAATATCTCATCTTGTGGCCAATATTTCCACAACGAAAACACCTATCGGTGCAAACTAGGCACTTACCATCATGTTTTCTTCCACATTTTACACAATTAGGCCTAGCCACATAAGAACCACCACTATTACCTCCTTGAGGTTAAGGGGTTGGAAACCCTATCCTTGTTGACCTTTGGAGCACTAGAGTAGCCTTGGTTGTAAAACCGTTGTTTGAACCTTGGTTTACCTTATCCATCAGACCTAGCATTGGGGAAGTTCCCATCATCGGTTCTAGCTCTTTTCACCTCTATATTCTTTTACTTGAGTTTCGGTTCCTCAATTTGTTGAGAATATACCATGAACCTTAAGATATCCATGTCATGATGCAGAATTGCCGTACGAAATTATTTTGCAACCAAGTTAGACACACCCGTCAAAAACCTACTAATCTTATCCCTCGATTATGCCACTATAGCCGGAGCATACTTGCACAATCAAGTAAACTTAAGGGCATACTCTTTCATGCTCATAATTCCTTGGTGAAGGTTAATGAACTCTTCCACCTTATCTTCCCTCAACTCTTGGGGAAAGAATTTATCAAGAAATGCCGTTTTGAATGATTCCCATTCTACCGGCCCCATTCCTATGGGTCTTCCAATCTTCCACCGATCATACCACACTTGAGCCACATCTTTTAGTTGGTAGGTGGCTAACTCCGCCTTCTCTCCCGAAGACACCCCCATAATATCAAGAACTTTATAAACCTCGTAGATGAACCTTTGAGGACTCTCTTCCACTTTGGAGCCATGAAATTTGGGAGGGTTCATTGTAGCAAAATCCCTAACCCTTGAAGCAGCCGAATTAAAATTAGGATTCACATGAGTCACAACATCCCTATTGGATTGAGCCGCCAGAGCTTGGGCCATCATTTGAAAATCCGACCTAACCTCTTCATTTAACATAACCAAATGATCAATCGGAGCTTGAGGAGCTTGGGTAGGACCTTTTTGATTCACATTATCCTCTTCCTTCCTTCTAGCATTAACCCTTCATGTATTCATATCCTGAAGATACAAGAGAAGGATTAGGAAAGAGAAATATTTTAGAGTTAAACTCTAAGGTACGACTTAAGAGTAATGAAGAAGTTAGATTTCCTAAATATCTTGTAGCCTCTCATTCATAAATATGGTGCACTTCATACATATGAACAAGACTCTACTATATGTGGTTTATAAGACATTATCCTAGAATCATTCTAAACCTCGTAGTCTGATACCAGGTTTGTCATGACCCAAGAGTACCTCCTAGATGTAACAAGGCACATAGAACCCCGAAAGGCTCCATGTAAGCCACTTAGCATATCATAACATAAGCAATAGAAAAATAAGAGTATAAATGCTTTTAAAGTCCAAAATTTGCATAAAGGAATGCAAAAGTCTAGACTTGTCTCAATATAGTCATCTATTACAATACATGAATCAAATAGGGTCAGAACCCATACAACATAGTCCAAAAAGGGAATAGAAGGAAAGAAACTACTAATTGAGAAAATCGTCCACGAATCATGAGGACTCGCTAACAAGCTAGGAGAAATGATTCAAGCTTTTGCCACAATGTTGACCACCTTAAGAACCAGACTCTACACTTGGGGAAAATGTAGGAAAATATGGGTTAGTACAAAAATGCACTAATTATGATAGGCATGCACAACAATATTGAAAACATGCTAAAAGGGAAATTTTGGTTGAATGCATGCAATTTACTAAGGAAAGCATCATTTTGAAGATAGCGGAAAAACATAAGTCATAAGCATAATCAACCATAGATCATCACATCATAAAATGAACATATCATAAATGCCCTCAAAGCATACTTTTGCAATGCATGAATAAGATCTCATAATCTCACCCATACTAAGTAAAGCTTCTTGAGTAACAATAGTTCATATTTCATACTCTTATTCATATTGTTGTACTAGTGGGAATAAGCCTTAACCTACACAGACCATGTGAGCTAACATGGAATCCGGTGTCTACCCCACACTGAAAAGGGTTGTTATACTTTCCTAAGGTAGAACCATACTCTTAGCGTAGGTGGATCCACTAGCTAAATACCTATGAGGGCACATAGTTTATGGGATAAGGAGATTGCTACAAGAAACCCGGACTCAACTAACTTAAAAGGTTTCCATCTCATGAGATATACTTTGGCAACTCGGACTCAACTAGCGTAGAAGGAACCCATCTCATTTTCAATATCCACTTGATGCTAAGCATTATTCCCAAGGAGTTCATATTAAGTCTTGACGTAAGTTCACATAAATGGAAGAATGTCTTGACACTCAATCTAACATAACTAATAAGATAGCTCATTAGATCATGCGTGAGAATAACCTTTCACCGTCCATGTCTACATGTAGATTTAATAGGTGACAGACCTTTCAACCTTAGAATCATCATATAGTGACAAAACCTCTTCCATCTTATCACAATCATACATGAGTGTGTAATTGAGAATGTCCTTTTAACAACACACAACAAGTCTATAATCATAATCACTTTACTCTCAAAGTGTTCTTAAAGCATATACTAAACTTCATAAATCATGCATAGCATCATAATTTGCCTTTCTATGATCAAGGCTCATATTGAATCAACATATATAGAATACACTACATTAGATATGGTTATAATCATTATTCAAGTAACCCAATCACTACATGCATAATATCATAACATTCTTCTATAATCAACAAACCCCCATCACAAGATCATATTTGAGTAATATGGGGGTTTCATGGGTTCTTGGGGTTTTCAACATAAATTCCATGATAAATCATCAATTCAATCATAATATAAAGTAATTCAAGCATTAGAATCGTTTTTGGAAGGAACCCATGACTTGAAGACAAACCTTAGATTTTGGGGAATTTCTATCTTTGAAATTGGGGTTTTGAAGGAACTCCATGGATGAAAGATATCCATGGATGAAGGTCTACCATACCTTAGCAATGAAATACAATTGAATTGATTAGAAAAAATTGCTCCTTCAACCCTAACTCCAACTTCCTTCTTCCTTGAAGTTCTAGAGAGAGTAATTTTTGAGAGGGGATGAATTTTGGGAATAATTTTGGTGTTTGGAAAAAAATAACTTAGTATAGGTGAATTTGACTTAAAAATGACTTTTATAGTGACCCTAAACTTAACCAAAACAACTTCACTTTGATTGGACTTAAACCAAAATTTCCCAAAACACCTCTCAGTTAAAGTGAGCTGCCCAGGTGCCACGAGGGGCTCCACGAGCCGTGGTCCCTCTCATGGACTTGAGGCAGTGGATAGGCAACTTGTGACTTTAGCCCACAAGCCCAAGGGAACCTCACGAGGGGCCGTGGTCAAGACCATGAGCCGTGGTCCCTCTCGTGGGCCTTGAGGCAGTGTCTTGCCACCTCCTTTACACCTCCACACACCCAACTCTCCTCTACGAGCCATCCCACGAGCCGTGAAGTGGCTCGTGAAGAGAGGCTTATTTTGGGCAGATTTTTGGGAGCTCACTGCCTAGTCCACCACGGACCACACCATGTGCCGTGGTCCCTACCACAAGTCATGGTGGTGGTGCTGGTCACTAGGGCAGTGTTTATGGGATAGTGGGCTGCCTTAGTTCTGTCGCTTGTCCCTTGCCCACCTCCTTGACTTTAACCCTCACGTTTAGCTCTAGTTTAGCCTACTAGTTTTCGGTGTGTTACAATCGGGCCCTTTGATGGGGTGAGTACATCGGAAACCAAGGTTAGCTCATGTGGTGGCTAGTCGATTATTGGTAGCTCCTACAATCGGACTCTAGTTCACTTGACCAGGTTTTTAGTTATACTTCAGTATTCAGTCTCAACATGTTATGTACTTGGTCATTGCATTCAGTTCAGTTCTTTTCAATATATTTCAGTATTTCTATCATGTTAAGATTATATCATTTCTCAGTATGCTTTTGTTAAGTTTATATGTTTGTTCAGTATTTATCCTATCCTGCATGCTCAGTACATCCTAAGTATTGAAGCATACATTGTGCTACATATTTTTGTGATGTAGGTTCAGGTCCTCAGCATTTAGATCACGCGTAGATCGGTTCCCGATCCACCTTTAGCAGCACACCCCACACTTAAATTTTTGTTCGTCCTCGAGCAAACATTAAAACTCATCCCAAGAAAAAATTCATACTAGCAATGTCATCACTTTGGTTAATACAAACAATTAGGCCATGTACGAATTTCAAAACATCAAGTAAACTTCTTAATCATCATGCAAGACATCCAAATAAACAACAAACTTCTAACCTCCTAACCTTAAGGAAGGACTTTGAACTCATCAAATTTTAAGCTTGCTCACTTACTCTCATCAAAGAAAGTTAATAAAATCACCAATCTATCTTGAAACAAGTGCCCTCA
>JAJOOR010026397.1:0-38524 GCA_036250505.1 Solanum acaule
AATGAATTAAATTTTGTGGGGTTGTGCTTGCATGTTGTTGGGTCTAGTTCGGTGAAGTCTGAGTAGCCCGTATTTGTGATAAATGACATGAATTACCCAATGATAGAGCGGGTGACGTCATTCTTAAGGGCAAATGTTGTCAAATGGCCAAATTTGGCAAAACTGGGAGAAGTCTGAGTATTTCGGGGTGATGGGTGTTACGGGTCTTGCTTCAATTTGATTAGTGCATGCTTTGATTTTGTTTTCAGGGGTTGCGGGGTTGAATTCGAGAAGTTGGGTTGAAAGTAGGCACGTTCGGTCGGATGGCAAGCTGGGTCGAGCTCACCGAACCACTCGGCATTATTTGTTGATGAGTCCACAATTTGGACATATGTAGGGCTTTATTTTAATAGATTTAGTGTCCTCAAATGCATATTTTGTGCCAATAACTATTGTAAATCCTTGAATTTTAGGTATTTGGATTAAGGAACAAAGCATGTACACTAATGATAAAAAAGGAACAAGGCAGCTGAAAGAACGAAGAAAAGAAGGCCTGAGGATCGCCTAAACCATTAGGCGAGTCGCCGAAAGGCCATGACCTCGCCTAATGTTCCAGTGTGCCAAGCCCTGAAGGAGAAAATCAAGTCGACAATAGATAAGAGCAGTTGGCGAGTCGTCGAACGGTTCCGCGAGGCATTGCCATATCGCCCAAAGTTACAGAGCTTGAAGTGCTGAAGGCCAAAGTGAAATGGCGATATGAATGACCAAAGGGCGAATCACCGAGTGGATCAGCGATCCCGACTTATTGCGCCGTATGGTCCTTCGCATCATATTTTTTTGACAACTATAAATACTCGTTTGAATTTTTAGTTTAGTATCTGATATCATTTTTATGTTATCTTGAATCAAATTTTTAGAGTTTAGAGAGACAATATTTCCTTAGCTTTGAAAATTTGAAGATTTCCATTTCTGAGAAATTGGAAGTGGGTGTTGAAGATTCTTCATCTTTGAAATTTGTAAAGACAATATTAATCGTACCCAGTTGATGGAAATGCAATTTGGTATCGATTTCTACCTTTTTACTATGTCTAGCTAAAACCCCAATTCTTGGGATGTGATTATGTGATTATGAGTTGAATTAACTGCTGGGTATTGTTAGTTGATAGTTTATTTGTTGTTTAAAGATGATTTCGTTCAATAATCGTGGTTGAATTTAATGGGTTGTAGTTGTAAATACAATCTTAACTTCGTGTTTTTGGCTTGCTCGAGAGAGAGGTTTTAAAACAAAAATTGCTTAATCGATGGTCTGTGGGTATTGGGTTGTCATGGGTTCAGCTTGAGAGAGTGAATCCTAAACCCTTTTCCACACATTATGCTCGAGAGAGTGAATGGACTAAAGCAGAGGTTGTGCTTCATTGCTGCTTATTGGTGTTCGAGAGAAACCAATTTGATTCGGGGTAAATTATTCGATAGAAAGTTTACCCCCTACTAAAGTCTAGCTTATTCACCAATTTATAGTTGTTTACTATTAATTACAATTACCCGGTTGCTTACCTTAGCCCATAATCCAATCACATGGCAATAATCCCATCTCCATATTCGTAATTTTGTATTATTTGTTGTTTTAGTAGATAATTGATTACAAAACCCCCTTTGATATTTGACACTTATGTCACCTCAAACTTGCATTATGCTTTTATTCGTAAATATTTTTAGCTATGGTTGACTCGAGCATATTCGCACTTGATTATTGATTCTCAAAACTGCTCCCTTGGGACTCGACCCCAACTCACTAGTTATGTTATATTACTATTGAACGATCGCTCATGCTTAGTATTGGATGAAGTATTTTTGATAGCGTTCCCCTTACATCAGCGATCCTTCATTGATCATACTAACTGAAGATATTGGAATCAAGGGTAGCTTATCTTATGAGGAGATCCCTCTTCAGATTCTAGATCGCCAAGTTCGCAAGTTTAGAACAAAAGAGGTAACATCAGTCAAAGTTCTTTGGAGGAACTAGTTTTTTGGGGAAACTACTTAGGAAGCTGAGGAAGATATGAAGAAGAGATATACACATCTCTTCCAATCCGGAGAAATTCCAAATTAAGGTACTAATCCTTTTCTTGGCTTTTATTTATAAGATTTGCATGTTGTAATTGCATTACTTGTTGGGTGTTTGACCTGAATATTAAATGTTACACCCTTAGCCTATTAAGAGTAATCTTATTCGAGAACTAATGTTCCCAAGGGGGATATATTGTAAAATCTCGCTATTTGAGAGAACTAGAAAGAGCTAGAATTAGAAAGAGTTGTTTTTGGAAAGAATGAAAATCTGGAAAATTTGTTAAGTTTGGGGTTTTTTTTTGTCAACTACAAACGACCATAACTCCTAGTTCAGGATGAGTTAGGTGTGTTTCCAGATATAGAAGGAAAGATCTTTGAATAATCTTTCCAACGCCAGCAAGTTTTGCGCGATTCCGAGTTGGTATAAGTGATATATGCCCATTTGAAGTTGGATTGTTCAATTAAGGAAAGTCCAATCCGGATTTTAAAAGGGCATTATGGTCTTTTCCATGCCCCATGACTTAATTTCGTTTTTTGGTAATTAATTGGGGTCTAAATTGATAGGATTCAATTTATGCTTTTACAATATTGAGTTAGGGCTTTAGAGAAGAGAAAAGAAGAAGAGGAGAGGAGAAGAAGCAAGAAATCGTCAAATTCTCGAAGCTAAGATCGTGTATTTCATCAAGGGGTGATTCCTATGAGGTTTGTGAGTTCACACAACATTGGGTTTGTTCACCCAGCGCCAAACATGTTTATTTCAATATGATTTTCGTCCTAAAAGATTGAGACTTTGATGTTTCTTGAGTTGTTTTCTTGAATTGCTTTTGTTCTTGAATTTGGGATGAGATTATGGAGTCTTGAGAGTTTAAGGTTGATTTTAGAGTTGGGTTTGATTAGATTCTTGTGTACATATGTTGGGCATCTGAATCTAAAGAGGATTTGAGAAAGAGAATCGAATTTAGGCGAATTAGGTTAAAAAACGAAAAAGGAACAAGTCGGACAAATTTGGGTACCAGGTTCGCGTCACGGACCTGTTCCTCAGGATTGTCAAAATTTTCTCCGCGTCGCGGAGTGGTCACGGACCGTTCTGCCTCAAAATTTATTTCGCGACCAAATAATTAAATGTATCTCCGCATCGCGGACTTGCTTCCAGACAGTGATTTCTTGATCTTTTCTCATGTTTAACTATTTAAAAACACTCCTAAACATCATGAGATCGTTCCTATCACAAATCACAATCCTTGAATCCATAATTCAATTCAAGGAAAGTTAAGAGTCAAGTCTAGAGAGGTTAAGAGTCAAGTCAACAAAAATTCATAGAGTCTTCCAAAAGTCTTTTACAAATGTTTTAACTTTGTTTTAAGACTTGAGTTTTGAGATGAGTAAAGAGTAAAGTTTGAAGTTCATTACTTCAAAAGAGTATATTGGGACTATGTATTCTCAAAGAGTAAAATGTTTTCACATTTAAAGAAGAAAGAAAACCTTGATTTCCAAAAGAGCCTTTGACCTAGGTTTCAGTTAAAGAGTAAATGTTTTCACATTTGAGCAAGAAAAGGAACATCGATTCCAAGAGAACTTTTAAGCTAAGTTTTGAGTAATTATCTCAAACCAAAGAAATAAGTTATGTTTTTAAACATATGAGCTAGTATATTTTGAGAGTAATATTGAGCACTGATATGGGGGAGAGTTCAGATAACTCACAGCCCCTATAAACTATGTAGCCATCATGGGTAGAAATGATCATACTTTTTAGATTACTCCTTAAGTCCTTTTTAGCATAGACTAGTGGATCCACTTAGTTAAGGTGTTCTATATGACGACAAAGTATATGACAGTTATGGCAGCGTGGGCAAGGCGTTGTATCACCACTTAGTCTCATAGTGGTGGTTGTCGGTTAGAGAAACTCCCATAGAAGTATTTTTGTATTCTTATATACATTGAGTTAATTGTATTTTTATATACATCCAGAGTTCATTTGTATCTTTGCATACATACAGAATTTTTATTGTATTTCTAAATACACAGAGTTGTTATTTATGTTTTAAAAGCTTTTCTTTATATTGCGTTTATTTTATTGCTTTATATTGAAATGAGTTAAGTTGAGCCTAGCTATGTTCCTTCAGTTCCTTTCAAGCTTATGTCTTGTTTTAGATTTCCCCTTACATACTCGTACAATCAATGTATTGATGCCAGTTGGCCTGCATATTATTATGATGCAGACACAGGTAGCCAGGATCAGCATCCAGCGCCTCGTTGATCCAATTGAGCACTCAGAGTCAGTTGGTGAGCCTCCTATCTTTTCAGAGGATCCTTTTTATTGCTTTCAGTATTTTAGTTCATTAGGATGTCGTGGGTCTTGTCCCAATGTCCATCTCAATTGTTTAGAGGCTTCATAGACAGAGTTAGTGATGTAAGTTCCTGAGTCTTTACTTTCCTTTTTCAGTTAAGTTGAGACTTGAGTTGCCACTTTGGCAGTGAATGTTATTTATTACATTCTAAGTTATTTATTGAGCAATTTAGTTTATTCTTCTAAAGTATATTTATCTTAAGTAAAGTCTTCCCCTGTGTAAGTAAGCCAGGACAATGGTTCTCTTGGGGCCATCAATGATTCTCGAGTGCCAGTTCCCCCCAAGGTGTAGGCTCAGGGTGTGACATTAACTATGTTTCTTCTTTTGAGTACTGCCTTTCACCAGCTGCAACTTATAACCCTCATAGGAATATATGTGCTTCCGCTCAAGTCTGAGTCTAACTACATGATATCACAATGTTAAAGCCTAACCTGAACTCACATGGTGTTACACGTACAATGAACATACTAATTCTATATTTCTATAGGAAATTTCATTCCAAGAATATAACTTCTTTTTACCACACCATTCAACTAGCTTCGAGTTTAAATGAAGAAGTTACTAGTGCATAATTCATTCATCCCTATGTTAATAACATAATATTCAAGATTATCATTATAACCACTTCATGGACTTCAAGGTAACCAACCCATCTAATAGTCTTTAGCTTTCCTAACGTCTCTACAAGCTGAAAATTTCAAGGATTACTACCAAGAGAGATACAAAGACTTTTCATCTAACTATTTCATACAATAGATCTTTGATGTCCCTCCACTTTTATAACCCTGGGTAGAATAAACATACCTCGATCTTTTCAATAAGAGACAACTACCTTCTTATGTAAAATCATTATTCAGCTGCTATTAACACCACTATAACAACATAGGGAGGGTCTCGAGTATGAGAATCTAAAATAAGAGAGATATTGTTAAATCATAACTTATACTTACCATAACTTTGACACTCATAAATGGGGTCTTGAAAAGACAAGTGTAATAGGCAAAAGTACGCCATGTACTTAAAAGCACAAACCTCACATAATGAGGAATTATAGGCACAAAACATGTCATAATCACTACCATGGGTGAATGTAAGTAGGATTTAAAACAACAAAATCATAGGCACGAGTTGTTTAAGAAATATATATTAAAAATATACTTAACATATTGTGATTTCACTAGTCACCAAAAATGTATCATGAGTACATATGACTGTGCATATTGAGCAATCATGGGTATATGCACGATGAGTTGTATATCATAGAGGTAAAGTCATAGATTCATGAAATAAATATATGAGGGTCATTGTTCTGAAGCTATTGTTTTCTATTATAGAATCTGAGCATGGGTAAGAATTTGTATAAGGTGCATGATGCCTACACGCAAGCGATGAGTAAAGTATCATAATGACTTAAATTTGAGAAATACTCTAGAATAGGAAATAAATTGCTATCTGATCATAACTTCTTCTGAAATAGCACAATCTGATTCATAAAATTTGATTTGGTTCTTGTCCCTATTATCTCCCCCTTAGGTCAAAACCAACATTCCAAATATGTGGGTCTATTCCATAGCCTCTAAACTCAGCAATAATATGCACATGAACACTTAACTTATCTGGAAAGATACTAGCTTCATTATAGAATATTCCTTTCAAAGATACCACTCTTAACTTCTTTTGGCTTTTATACTCATCATCATATAACTTATACTCTTACGAGAAAAAAAAGCAATTTTCCTAGCACCTAATAATCTAATTTTTTTCTATTCTATTGACACACCTCTAAGTTCATATCCCTTTGAATCAATAGAGATTAAATCTTAACTAAGAGTCATAACACAGTCTATCTCTAAATCCTCAATTCAACTCATAAGAACACCATATAAGACATACTATACTTAGCCTTCTCCACACTTAGATACTTAAACATACCAACTAGAAATACATAATAATTTTAGAATATCATGTAACCACATATTACGTCGGGTTCACTTTTATCTTCCTAACTCTTAAGGATTTACTTAGTCACCATTCATTGTCTCGCCTACGGGTTACATCTACATCATAGTTGCATCATAACACTTATTGAAAATTCATAACCTTAAATTCTTACATATGCTATTTCAAGCCTACTAGATCAATTTCATAAAATAAATCCAAACTATATTCATAGCTCTATAAGCATCAAGAGGTTCCTTTTTATAATCACAAAGTGTAGCTTAGATCTATCAATCTTTAACTATTTATACTTTCATTAATGACATGTATCATAAACTCTCTTCCTAGTTCAATCATAATCTAAGTCATCTCAACCAATGACTTCTTCATAACCTTCTACCAGGAGATTTACATCAACTTACTACTCATTAATTATCACCTGAAGACATATCCTCAATTCTAACTTAATGGATACACAACTTCTACATATATATACATACTACACTTTTATAATTCATTATCCTCTGTTCTGACTACTACAATTCTAGATTCACACTTCTAATTTTGGGTCATTCTATTAATAAATCATAACATCCCAAGTCACACTATCTTCGGGGTGATAATACTATCCAAGAATCTAGACACATATTTTTGTCTTTTATGTATGTTCTATGTAACAAAGGATTGTAGAAGAATCTAAATACATATCATATTTTGACTAAACAATACGATTCACATAAATAAGGACGAAAGATTTAGAATCGATGAGCTAAAGCACACTAATGGGCTTTTCTCACGCCCTTTCTACAATCTCTGAAATGCTAATAATTCTATATGAGAACACCTTATAGGTACAAATTGAGCTTTACTACTTCTATCACCTCAAAGATGAAGAATAGTTAGGAAAATTAGAACACATGAATTTGTATATTTTTCTTAGGGAATAGTTATATGGGACGATCTAGAATAGGAAAGAAGAGAAGATATTTCCTAAACATCCTATAGCATTCCCCTTATAAGTGTGGCGCACTTCACACCCATAAAAATGACTCTACTAGATGCAACTTTTCAGACATCTAGGACAGTTAAACCTAGTGCTCTGATACCAAGTTTTTCATGACCCAAGATTTCCCCTAGTCGTAACATAGTGCTCAGAGCCACAAGTGACCCCAAGCTAACCCATGGTATGAACTGATACTATGATTCATACAAATAATAACTAAAGATAACTGATGTGGAAACTAAACTGAAATAAATCCACAACAACTAAATGGTCAAAATAGAATTTATTTGAAAAAACCATAAGGCTGAAACTACTGTCTAACTATCTGAAAGCCTCTACTAAGATGAGTTGCTGGGAGAAGCCCCAACTAACTCTAATTATCTGAAACTAAAAGATTAACATAAATAAATTACAATAACCCTTGTCCTCGAAAGATGAGGACTCACCAAGCTCAGTTGCTGAGATGATACAGAAATCATACTAACCGTGAGTTGGATACTGAACATCTTAATCTATATTATAAAACAATATAGTACAAAATAGTATGTGGTCAGTACTTTGAATATACTTAATATGTGAGATAAACACAATAATCATACAAGTTGAATATGTAAATCTCAAACGTTGTACTGAATATGAAATTGAAATAAATGAGCTGATGTAATGACCTAGTAATAAACATGTAACTAATCAACACTATATTGAGTAAATTGAAATACAAGGTCATTAAATATATTAGACTGAACTGTGGGAGATATTATTAACTGACATACTTCATCTAAGCTAAATGGAGTTCAACTTGTAACCCCAGCTGGAAAGGTACTTTGTAATTTACCAAGGTACGAACACTGTCTAACTTGGATCCACTAAGTTGATGTCCAAAATGGACTAAGGTGTCAGGCATGGTCTGACTGGTGACCCTTAAAATTTACATTGACACGTAGTTTTGAGACTTATGGATTGCTACTAAAGGTATCAATCCTAACTGACGTGTGAGCCTTTATCCCTATGTCTACTTGGTGCTATGTAATACTCCCAACTTAATTATATGGGTAAGCTATATATAATACTGGATAGCTCAATAATACTAAAATATGAGACTAAAATAAAAATTGTTTTATCTGAAAGCATCATATACACATGGAATTGGACAGTTGAAGGTGCAACTTATCATAACAAATTATATCATCATGAATAAAACATGTAATTCAAGCAACACAATTTCAAAGACAAGAATTTTCCCTACCATATAAAAATATTGAATTTTAGGTAAAAACATATATTCATGGGCTATTCATGAAGAAAATTGAAATAAGATGTAATTCATTATTTTCATATGAATTCTAGGTTTTGTAGAATTTAATTAACTGAATAATAAGATTTTTTTGAGATTTAATGGATGAAAAGATACCCATCAATGAAATCCCACATACCTGGAATGAAAAACCTTGCTAAATTTTAGAAATTCTTGAAGAAAAGTTTTGGACTTGAATCTTTTATAGCTTGAACTTGAGAAACCCTTCTATAAAGTTTTTAGAAATGAAGTTTGTCATAACTTATGAAATCACAATGAATAAGGCTTTTAGGAGAGGTTAATAGACGTGGGTTGGGGTTATGGAATGAGGAAAGGACAAAAACACCCCTTCTAGAATATGAAAAGAAGAAAAAACTAAAAGAAATTCTAGAGGACGTGCACGGTCGCACAACTGAAGCCTTGTTCGTGCGGCACTTTGCGCATACCTAACAATGACACTGACCTTCCCGCACTGTCACGCGGCGAACGCCCACTTCGCATGACGTATTGTGTAGAAAATATAGTGTACAATAAAATGAACATAACTTTTAGCACATAACTTGGATTGACAAACGGTCGAAGGTGTTGTAAAGAAAGCTTCAAGATCTTCCATCTCCTTGGTATTATTCTACAAAAACTCTTTATATACTAGGAGTCCCTTATAACCTTAGTTCACATCCAATATATTTCTCACACTTAAGAGTTGATCTCAACAGATAAAAATAAGAAATAACCCTAACCATAGCCGCTGGTCAGCCAATTCCGATGGTTGATCCGACTTCTTCTTCTCATGCACCCTTAGCCCAATTTCCTCCTTTACCAAACCAGAATACCACTCCTATGAGCCATGACAATGCAAACCCATTAAATTACAAACTGTTACTTAAAAACAAACTTTCCAAGGATATAACACCTATTGAAATAAAAGTTGTTGAATTTGTGGATGGTGAACCAGTGGTACGATGGTCAGAAGCTGAAGTGACAAGAATGAACATCATTGAGAATCTTCAATATGCGGTAGTGGGGAAATTCTCTTATGGGTGGCCCAATATGGATGAACTGAGGAATCTAATTCCGCAACAATGTGGCACAAAGAAGATTGCCAAATAGGGTACCTGTGAAACATACACATTCTAATTAGATTCAAGCATTTTGAAGATTTTGTGAACATTATGTCAAAGAGTGTGTACTACATCACAAATAATGAGGGTTACAATTATCAAATGAGGCCTCTCATATATGATGATAAATTTAATTCTGCAGAGGAGACAACCCAAGCCATGGCATGGATTTCTTTTCCTAATCTTCTCCCTACCTTTTTGTGTCAAAGAGGTATTGTTTACAATTGCGTCAGCAGTTGGAAAGCCTATTCAACTTGATATGGCAACTGTCAACAAAACTAGGCCAAGTTGTGCTAAAGTGAAAATTCAAATTAACCGTTTAGCTAAACACCCAAAGCAAGGGGTTATGAAGATTGTTGATGAACAAACTGGAAGGGTGAGAAAAGAGATAGTGAAAATCAACTATGATTATTTGCCTAGTTATTGTACAGAATGTAAAATGCAAGGGCACAATCATGATGATTGTAGAATCTTACATCTGAAACTAGTCAAAAATGAAGTTGCACATGAAGGAGAAGAGGAGAGCATCAAAGAGGTTGCACAAAGGGAAGGGAAACAAATTCAAATAGATAGGCAGCAGGTTGTTAAGGGATTTCCCACAAAATTCTTGGCAAGTGGAAGAGTTGTGGGCGACTTTAAAGCTTGGAATGTTGTGAAAGACAGTAGAATTAACTCAAGGCCTAAGAAAAAATAGGATAATGCAAGTTCAAACATTCAAACAGGTAACAAGTTTGACGCATTAAATGAAGAAGCAGTGAATAAAACGAACATGATGGGGCAATTAATCAAAATTTAATGAGTCTCAAGAGTCAAAAGGGAGCAAAGAAGTTCGAGTTGAGGTGGTGCATAATCAAAAAGGAAAATTGGATAATGTTATGGTGTCAAACAAAGAAGAATCAAGTTCAGGCAGCCCTACTAACAGCAAGTCAAAGAGCATTAAGAAGGCAAAATGGGGTGATGGAATGGAAAGAGAAGATGGGGAATTTTATTCAGAAGAGAATGGAATAGATGTAGAAAACCAGGGGTTAAACATGGATAATACTTTTTGTTCTGTTAATGATAATTTCAATAGTAAAGAATCTGAAGAAGTTAACATCAATTCTTCAACTGACAAAGAGGAGAATATGGGCAATATGAAGAATGTGAATGTGAAAAATGGTGCAAATGTGGCTGAAATTGCTCTTGATATTGTTCTAGCCAGTGAAGCTAGGCCCATAACTTCATACCTCGCTATAGACTTGCAGGGTAGGAGAGGGATGTCAAGGGGGGAGTGGTAGCTAAATCCCTACAACTCCACATCTCCAAATAGGGTATTACATGATTTGGTGACTCATAAGATTAATTCTCCACAAATACAGAGAGATATTATTGGGGTTGATGATAAAGGCACCAAGGAAGAAGACATACAAAAGGGCATTTGATGAAGCTGAAAGGCAGGCTGGTATCTCACCTAAATCAGATTATACAGGGGTGAAAAAGAGGAACAACAAGGATCTGGGAACAAAAATATCACAATATTCCAGGATTCTAACAAGGAGTTTGGCTAAATCAATCAATTAGATGATTAAGTCATTTATTTAGAATATTAGATAAGTGAAGACATATCAAGCCTTTCATAGACTTCAAATGTTACAAAAGCATCATAAATTCTTTATTATTGCACTAATTTAACCTTTTCAACAGGTAAAACATACAGAAAAGTATAAAAAAAGGTTGGGTATGAATATTGTAGGGGAAAATGTCAATGGGAAGATTTGTTTTTTTGTTGCTCACAATATTCAGGTGGAGGTGATAGAAAATAGACCCCAACAAATGTCTTTGAAGTTGTTTCTTCAAGAACCTAGTATGGAGGTTATGGTGACTCTAGTTTAGCAAAGTGTGATGCTAATAAAAGACTAGAACTTTGGGATGATATTTACCAATTGGCAAATAATATTTCATGCCCATGGATGGTGGGAGGGGACTTTAATGTTGTGATGAATGAAGAGGAAAAGATTGGAGGTTTTAATGTACAACCTCATGAAGTGGAAGATTTAGCATTTTGTTTAAATTCATGTGAATTGGAGGAGATTAGCTTTAAAGGGATCCCCTTTCACATGGTGGAAAGGAAGGGTTGGAGAATATTGCATCTTTGAAAGATTGGATAGAATGCTCGTCAATCAACAATTACAAACACAATTTGGGTTCATGGAAGTGGAACACCTAACTAGAACTAGATCGGATCATGCACCTATGCTATGTTCTTTTGATACTTAGGACCGAAATTTCATCAAACCATTTCGATTCTTGAAATTTTGGACTGAACATGCTGATTTTTTGGAAGTGGCTAGACAGAACTGGAATTCAGAGAAGGGGCCAAACCCTTTCATTACCTTTAAAAACAAGCTAAAGAAAATGAAGAGTGTCTTGACAAAGTGGAGTAGAAAAGTATATGGTTATATCTTTAAACAAATTATCATCAGGGAAGAGATTGTGAGATTAAAAGAGGCTTTATTTGAGGAAGATCCATGTCACAACAACAGAAGCATTCTACAACAAAGTCAGGCAGAATTAAAAAGATATTTACACTTTGAGGAAGAGTACTGGAGATAAAAAGCAGGCATTGATTGGTTTGTGGAAGGGGACAAAAACACTAGGTATTATCATAACCTAGTAAAAGGGAGAAGAAATAGATTAAAGATCAAAAGAATCAAAGACAAGAATGATATCTGAATTGAATATGAAGAACAAATGGCAACTAAAGCTATTGAATATTACAGTAATCAATTTTCTCAGGAAGGAGAATGCACCAATCGAGATATTTGCAACAAGTACCTTGTCTGGTAACACAAGAGGATAATGAATTATTGAGCAAGATGCCCACCATGGAGGAGGTCAAAGAAGCTTTTTTTAAAACTTAATGAAGATAGTGCTAGTGGCCCTGATGGATTTCCAGGTCTGTTTTATCAAAAGTGTTGGGAAGTAGTAAGGGTGGATATCTTCAGATTGGTATGTTGTTTCTTTCAAGGTCAGACACTTTCCAAATCCTTCACACATTCACATCTGGTTCTTTTACCTAAAAAAGATCTTGTTCAAACTTATTCAGACCTAAGACCTATAAGTCTGAGTAATTTTGTTAACAAGATTTTTTCTAGAGTCATTCATGGGAGGTTGGAGAAGAGACTTCCAAAATTGATATATTCTAACCAATCAGGTATTGTGAAAGGTAGTAGTATTATTGAGAATGTATTACTTACTCAAGATATAGTCACAGATATCAGGAAGAGGGGAAAGCCTGCTAATGTTATTATTAAGCTTGACATGACTAAAGCATATGATAGGGTATCTTGGCAGTACCTTATTAAAGTACTTGTCAAGATGGGCTTCTCACAATATTTTACAGATATGATATGGAGGTTGATTGCTAATAATTGGTATTCCATTTTGCTTAATGGTCAACCAAAGGGATTCTTTCATTCTACTAGAGGGGTGAAACAAGGAGACCCCCTGTCTCATCTTTGTTTATTTTGTCTTCAGAAGTGCTTTCAAGAGCGTTAAATTCTTTGTGTGAAAATCAATCCTTTAAGGGATTTGGGTTGCCTAAATGGAGTCATAATATTAGTCATCTTGCTTATGCAGATGATACCATTATTTTCACTTCAGTAGAGGAAGAGTCCTTAAAGCAGATAATGAAGGTGTTGATGGAGTATGAACAAGTGTCAGGGCAACTTATTAATAAGAAGAAAAGTAATTTTTATATGTATCATAAAGTGGGTACAAGCTTGGTGAATAAAGTAGAACAAGTGACTGGTTTTTTTAGAGGAAAATTTCCTTTCAAGTACTTGGGTTGTCCAATTTTTCATAACAGAAAGAGGAAGGAGTAATACAATGATTTGATAAAGAAGACGAAAGACAGACTGTAGAACTAGAGAGGCAAGCTACTTTCTTATGGAGGTAAAGTTGTTCTTATTGAAAGTGTACTTCAAAGTATTCCTATATACTTGTTGTCTGCAGTGGTCCCAACTAAGTACACTATCAATGAGATACACAAGGTATTTGCTAGATTTTTTTGGAGCACTAAGGAGGAAAGAAGAAGTAGACATTGGATTTCCTGGTCAAAGTTGTGCCTACCAAAAAGAGAAGGTGGCTTGGGCTTTAGGTCATTATATGACATATCTAAAGCTCGTTTTGCTAAATTATGGTGGAGATTCACAACCACAACTTCTGTTTGGTCGAATTTCATGTGGAATAAATACTGCAAAAAGCTAAAGCCTACTGAAGTACTATGGAAAAATGGCTCTCAAATTTGGAAAAAAATGATAGAGGCTAGAGATCAACTGGATGGATACATCTAGTGGGAACCAAGGAGAGGTAATGCAGACTCTTGGGAGGATAACTGGACAAGATTGGGTGCTATTAAAGTTACTAATCTAGATGTTGTAAGAGACAACATTGCTGAAGACTTGAGTTTTTTCATGCAACCTAATGGTTGAAATAGAGACAAGCTTCAAGAATATCTACCAGAAGCAATAGTAGAGCATGTTATTAGAATGATGAACTATGATGCTAAATCAGATCTTCCAGATAATCCTTGGTGGATGAAAACCAGTTCTGGAAAATTTACGATTTGTAGTGCTTGGGAGGAAATCAGACCAAAAGGACAGCGAATGGAGGATTATGATTATATTTGGGCTAAAGGAGTTACATATAAAATTGCTCTCTTACTGTAGAAGTTATGGAAATATAAGATTCTAGTGGATGAGGTGCTGAAAGAAACAAGATCAATTTAGTTTCCAAGTGTAGATGTTGTGAAAATGCTTAAGAGGAAATTGTTGTTCACTTATTTATTACTAGAGAATTTGCAGCTTCAATTTAGAATTAATATGCTAGAGCAATGGGATTACTTGGGCCTTTTATTCAGATTCAACAGGTCATTAAAAAGTGGTGGAACCTAAAGAGTTGTGCTAAGCTCTATCCTATTGTACAGGCAATCCCTGCCTTTGTTTGCTGGCAGTTGTGGAAAAGAAGAAATGTTATTCATCATGGATGAACTATGACTAGGGGAAGGGTCATTCAAGAGATCAACAGTAATCTGGTGAAGTTAGTGAAGTTGAAATATCCTTGGATGAAAGAAATACCAAATTAGTGGCCTCAACTGATTCATTATCTTGAGCAATATAGACCTTTAATTAGATCACAGTTGGTGAGGTGGGTGAAACCTGACGCTGGATGGTTTAAATGTAACACTGATGGGGCAAGTAGAGGTAACCCAAGAGAGAGCTCTGTAACTTTTTGTTTGAGAGATGCTAATAGGGATTTGATACATGCTGAAGCAAGAAGATTAGGGGTAACTAACAGCTTATGTGCAGAAGCTACAGCTATTCAAGAAGGTGTTAGATTCTGTATTGAACAATAAAGGATTCCAATACTAATAGAGTCAGATTCACTATCTATGATCAATATGATTGAAAATAGATGGGAGACTCCATGGAAGATTAGAATGGAGATGAACAAAATTAAATATTGGAGGAGTAAATGGATAGTTCATTTTGCCCACATCCTTAGGGAAGGCAATGCACTAGCAGATTTTTTAGCTAATGAAGTTTTTTCTTTTGCAGGGACATAAGATCTAAAATACAATTGTTTTCAAGAGTTACCATTGCAAGCTAGAAGGTTACTCAACATCGACAAACAACAAATCCCACAACTAGGTTCAACACATTCAGAAATAGGGAGCCAGATTGATGTTAATTATTCAAATTGCCAAACGGGCGGACAAATACATCACATAAAATCAGAAGCAAATATTCAATACAACAAAACTTCAAACTACATGTAGCCATCTTTTTGATTGATTTTATTTGACCGATGTACAAATAACAAATTTACTAATGGTGGTATTAGTCTTGTATTAGGCTCATTCCATTGTAAATTTTTGTTTGAACAAAAGTTAATTAAATTCAATTGAGTTCTGTCTTCAGCACTATAGAGAAAAAGTTAGAAATATCTTTTGAGTCATCTTTTACTTTGCATAGAAAAGCTGATTAAGTTCAACTTCATCTTGGATTTCGATTTCACAGCGTCTGGTAAGAGCTTTGAGACCGCTAAACTTGGAATCGAACCAGAAAATTAGCTCAATCTTGCATTTAAGGAATGATTCAAGTTAGATCTAGCTAACTATTGAAGTTTCAGACTAGTGATGAAGAGAAGTTCAAGAAGAGTTACCTTCATGATTTTCAAAACTGGCGAGCTTGCCTTCGATTAACATCTTCATTTGTGACTTTCTTGCTCTGGCATGGTTGATCGAGAAGCTGTGTTTTTGACATTTCCTTTTCTTGCCTTTGTCTTTTCATTTTCCTGTTTGTCTCTTTTCTTTTTGTTTTTGCTGAGTTTTATTATTTTTTGTTGTCTTTATTGTTTTGTTAGGCTAATGTGGTGGGATTTTGGGCCTTAACCCATCAGCCTTTTAGTTTGTTTATGTACATATTTACGGAGCTATAAAACTTGAGCCTTTGGCTCTTTTGGATTAAAAAAAAAAAGATCTCAACACATATACATACAATTATAAATCGAGTTTGAGTCTATACACATATAGAGGATGGTTCGAATCTTTACGTAGATGTTGTGGGGTGTTAAAAAAATATATATAATATTCAAGGATGTATGGCGTGGAAGAATGTTTAACGTATTTAGTGTATGTATGCGTGTTTATATGTATGATAAATTACATGTGATTTGCATCATTCCATACATTCATCTTTTTATGAAAGATGGATCCCTAAATTATAAATAAAAGTGGTTGATGCATACTTAATCATTATGATTCACCACTTAACACATTGTATACATTCTTTTAGTGAATGCTAAATTCATTCCTAAGATGTTTCATCTCTTAAGTTAAATCGACAACTTCTCAAGTAGAGCTAATGTCATTTTATGTATGCTTTCCTTATAAATGAATTACCTTTACTTTCTTTGTATTCATATATAATAGATTCTATATAACTTGTTTGGATATATAATTTGATTTATGATGTTTACTCAAACTTTATTCGTTTGTTATAATATTCACATTTATCTAGTTATTTATGTTATGTCTTGTGAAAATAGATTTAATAATAAATGATGGTTTTGCTTGGTGGATAGATGTTCGATTGGTTGTGCATAACAAAAATTTGGATCGAGATACAAACAATTTAACTAGAAAATAGATAGGGATGGAGAATAGACAGGACATGAAAGTAGGCATGGAGGCACATAGTTATTCTGTTAAGTCATTAAAATTATATTTTTCTGTGTTATTATGCTATTGTTATCGATTAGCTCAATCTTTATTTTTGTTTTATGTTTTTCCCATCCTTGTAAAGGGTCTTCACTATATAGTAATTCTACTTCAAATGTGGTTATCACATGTACTATTTCATATTTCTATTGACAAACTCTTATTTTATTTGATTAGGGATCTACTTATTCTAGTGTGTCTGCCTATTTTGCTACGTACCTGAATAAGATGTGTGATTCCTTGGTAGTACATATACATGTTTCTACTCATGTATGTGATTTATTAGTGTTGTCGATCTAGTGTTCTGACCTTGTTGGGGTATGATACATGGGTGGACCTTATTATTTTTGATATATTGAATTTTGATGTGATTTTGGTTATGAATTGGTTATCTCTTTATTATACAATTTTGGATAGTTGTGCAAAGATTTTTACTTTGGTTATGTTTGGTGTTCCTCATTTGGTGTAGAAGGGTACATTAACCATGCACCTAAGAGGGTGATATCATTTTTAGAGCAAGGAGGATAGTAGAGAAGGAGCTTTTGACTTACTAAGCACACATTTAGGGATACTAGTGTAGTGGAGTAAGATCGTCCTTTTAGTATATCACGATTTCGTTCATTCTAGTAGATACATTTTCAAGAATTAAAAAGCTTGCAATATCAATTTGCAAATATCTCTTATTGAAGGAATATTAAATGACTGGTCATAAGTATTTAATATGAAATTATTGTGATAATTTAATTTGAATTTCATAAAGATTGGAAGGTACATCTTTGTAAAAAGAAAAAAAAGGGTAAATCTAATTGCTGCAACAATATCATTTTCTATGAAATCATGATAAATTATGTTTGTTATGGTTTGGTAATTAACACAAAAATCAGAATAAAAATCGTTAATTGTTATACAAACAAATATTATAGAACTCAGAAGTCAAGTTTCATTCAATTAGTTAATAATTAATCGTTTTGACTGACTGTTTTTACATAAACGATAAGTAAAACAACGGTAGGAACTAGAATAAATAGTGCAATAGCAATAAAAACAAGAAATCTTTATTTAAAGAATGACTTTAGTTTGTTAGTGCTAATTTTCTTTTGAGAAATGAAAATTCGAAAGGGGAAAAATATTTTTCTTGCAATATATAGATTATTTTAATAAGTTAACTAATATATATAAATTGGAGAAATCTATTTATAATAACAAAAGGACAATAATCATTAGGGATAATTTCAGATACCTCCCTCCAGATTTCGTTTTGTAACACTCACCCCCATGGTTTAATATATTGTGTCTACCTCCCTTATTTTGATTTTTGAAAAAAATTCATTATGTATGAGGCATGCCAAGCCATATTTGTATGAGGCATTATTTGATTGACATATGGACTGGGACCCATCTGCCATATGACAAAGGGCATCTATTAAGCCTATTTTTTTTACACTTATTTCAATATATTTTTTGTTTTCATTTTTTTAAAATGTTTTTTTCATTCTTAACTAATCTAATTAGTTTATGTTTTTTCTTTTTTTCTTTTTTTTTTTTGTTTTACACTTATTTCAATATATATTTTGTTTCCATTTTTTAAATGTTTTTTTCATTCTTATATAATCTAATTAGTTTATGTTTTTTCTTTTTTATGTAGTGAATTTTGATTTAATTTTTTATGATCACTGTATAAGTTTTTATTCTATTATATTTTTTTTCCTATTCTATGTTATTTATTCATATTATAATAAATAGTTGTTTGTATTTAATTTTTCATTTATAAAATCAAGATATAAGTAAAAAAAATTAATTCTAACAATAATTTTTTATTAAAAGTATAAATAGAATTTGTAAAGTCGCAACTTTTAAGGAATAAATTAGAAAAATTATCATTTTTATTTATAATTTCACAAGAAACGTGTAAGGAAAGTAGATAAATAAAATATTTATTAAATTTCACCTAGCTTGAATTTAAGGAATAAAAAATATCGTAAATTGACGGAAAGATTATGTATTTATGTAGGTGTTTATGGATATTTTTCATATTTGAATTTCGTGAAAATAGTATCAAAACTTATGTAATTGTTTGTCAAGTTCATTGATGCTCCTTCCGTTATATTTTTTTTATTGAAGAGTATTTGATGGATTTAAGTGCTTATGAAAACATGAAAATGTCGAGAGAAGAATAAAAGAACAAATTAATTTTATACCTTCTTTGTTTTCATATTAATAGACTACTTTTTCTTTTACGAATTTCTTAAGAAATCATAAATAAAATAATAATTTTACTAATTTATACCTTTATTTGTTTTTAACTTTATAAATTTTATCTATACTTTCAAACATAATTAATTGTTATAATAACATAGAATTTTTTTAATTAATTATATCTTAATTTGTAAATTAACAAATAATTTTATATAACTATTATTAGTAATATAAATAATTAGTATCGAGATGGAAAAATAATGTCAAAATGTTAGAAACAGAATGAATCAGGCAAGAATTTTTTGATTTTATACTTTTCATGAATAAAATTATTAAAATATGGTGGTGAAATATTTTGAATAATTTGAAACATAAATCAAACAAAAATAAAAATAAAAAAGTAAGAGAGAGGGAAAACGTCATAAATGAAGAGAGAGAAATATGAGTTTGGGCCAGTTTTTGAAATGGGACCCAATTATCCACTTATCAAAAAATAAATGGAGCCTCATACAAGTATTGTCTACCACATCATATTTGTGCCTCATTCATAATAAAAAAATTCGATTTTTTGGTAACCATTCTTTAAATCTATTTAAAATAAATATAAATTAATTATGATTTGAAAAATTTACCCTTTATATTAATTTTTTCATATTAACACATATTATAAAAAAAAATGACTTATTTAATAAATAATAATTTAAAAATAAAATCAACACAAAATGAATAAATAGTGCAGTAGCAATAAATGCAAGAAGTTTTTATTAAAAAATAATTTTAGTTTGTTAGTACTAATTTTCTTTTGAAAAATGAAAATTCAAAAGTGGAAAAAAAAATTTCTCGCAATATTTAGATATTTTAAAATAAATTAACTAATATATATAAATTGGAGGAATCTATATATAATAACAAAAGTACAATAGTATCATTAATAATAAAACAACATCAATAACTTTCAAGTTTTGGTTGCCAAGCTGTCACTTTAACAAACTTATCATATAATAGATGTGAAATCTACAAGTTTGAAGGTGAGTCTTCGACATATAAATTTTTTATATAGTCTTCATAATTCAGATGAACAATTCAGTGTTATCTCCTCGTTTTGAAAAAATAAGATAGGTGAAGTTGTCCTCTTTTTGGGGTACAACTTTTATGTTGTTTAACCTTTAGTATCAACATTTTTGATATTGCTTCCTTTTCAATTTTTATTTTTCAAAATGTCGACTCATCTAGAATGGATCAAGTGTCTTTTATGTGGGGGAATTGTTCACGGCTATTAAGAATTCATGATTTATATTCAATCTCATCCAATCGACGAAATGGAGATAGACATTGTAGAAGGTTCAAACAATTTAACTGAACCATTACCAAGACCTTCTGAATCAGTCCAAATCTTGAGAAACAAAAGAGCTAATTTACAATCACCATCAACATTGCCGTCATTTCATCCTCGGTGGGTTAGAGGTAATAATAGTGATACAAATGTACTTGTAAACTAACAAAAACCATTGTTGTTGCCAACGTCGATGGCACCACTACCACCACCATCCTCATATGATACCCATTTTATTAGAGATAACGATGATGACAAAGGTGTGCATACAAATCAACAACTACCACCACCATCCTCATATAGTGCTAGCTCAATTAGAGGTAGTAATGATGGCAGAGATGTGCATACAAGCCAACAACTACTAACACCACCACCATCATATCTTCATCTCTCAGTCAAAGAAAATGATGCTACCATAGGCGTGCAAGCAAATCAATTTCAACATACACTTCAACCAACAAAAAAGACATCTGACGAAGATTAAATTAAATAGTTATTGACCTAAATGAAACCCCTCTTGAATTTGAAGGATCGGCTATAAATGAGATAAATTTTCTATTTTGGATAGATTTGATCCATCTCAGTTGAAATTCAATGAAACTAGTGAAGTGGATCTAAGTTTAAAGCTTTAAGGCCAAGAGTATCTATGCCTAAAGCATTTGCATACTTTTTGATGATCGTAAATTATTTGAACTGCCAATTGTTTGTATATTCTTATTTTTTTCATTATTTACAAAATATTACTCCCCTTGAAATTTTAAAATGCCATTCCTTGGAGTCATTATTTTTTTTGTGTGTATTACCACTATAAATGTCACGTCCTGAGTCTACACCCTAGACATGGCCGACACTTGAGAACCATTTTTGATCCCCAAGTGAACTCTTGGCCTGGCTGACTACTTAGCGGAAGACTACTAAAGCGATAAAAGGCTTAAAACATAATTTATCTCAACATAACTCAGCTGGAATATCTGAAAATACTCATTGCAATAATCATAATAGTTTGCAAACCATATTTAATATAAAAAGGGAAAATATTGAGAGACTCCTCAACTCTAACTATTTATGAAGCCTCTAATACTAGGATAGATGTCGGGACAAAACCCACAACAACTCAACAATGACAAGAAAATAATTGTGACATCCTCCGGAAAGTAAGGAGGCTCACCAAAGTTATCTGAAGTGCAAAGTGATCTCAACGAAATGCCTATTGATGATCATGAACACATGTATATGCATCATAAAAAATGCAGGTTGAATAACATCAGTACATTTGAATGTACGAATATGTAATATAGTTGAGTAAAACAATAACTGAACTGAGGGAATAAAATCAACTCAACACTATACCAATACATGAATGTGAAGTGAAAACCCTTTAAACTTTACAATAAGATATGTAATAAAAGCAGTATGAAAATAATATACTTTACTTGTGGGGAGTTTCTCTAACCGACAACCATTACTATGAGGTTAGCAATGATACACAATTTCTCCCACGTTGCAAGGGCCATCATATACCTTGTCGGGGTATAAGATGATACTGTAACTACGGATCCATCTAATAGGCCTTTTCTGAGGTAGTGAAGAGTCGCACGAAGAATCAGTGTTATCCTATCTTCTCCTATCCTACGCTTGCTACATAGTTTTATGAGACTTTTGAGTTATAATAGACTCTTACCCAATTCGGTGCTCAATATTACTTCCAAAATAATTAATATAACTTTATGCTCAATTCACCCTTTACAAAGAAAGGGACTATTACTTTACTTGACACTTTGCTTTTCTGAAGCATTTTCAATACATCAACTATGCTCTTTCTCAACTGTCAAATGGTACATATGAAAATATTTGATTCTCTTTTCAAGGATTCTGTTCAAAACTTACACTTTTAAAACGTATGCTCACGAACTTATCTTTCAAGCCCAAAATCAATATATGAGAAACTTTCATGCAATTTTCTTTGAAAACATAACTTTACTAAATCAATAGGGTTTATGTGATACTAAGCATGAACAACATTATAACATTCATATGTAAAATAGGAATCAAAACCTCATCTGTTAAAGAACTGAATTCAAATACCAAGAACTATGAATAGATTCTTTAGATGTAACGATTTCTGACTAAATTAAGGTGTAGGGCGTGAGGATGAACTAGTCCAGCACTATTAGTAGCCTTACATACCTGGAAGAATGAAGTTTTTTGGCGAAATCAAAGAAGCTTGAAGAACGCTTGAACCATAGCTTTTCTACTCTTGAAACCTCGCTCTAATGTCTTAAAGTGTTAATGAACGTAAAAGAATTGACTAACACTTTCTAACCCCTTAATAAGGCATAAAATATTATGGTTTAGGCTTAGAATAAAGGTTAAAATGACGTAATTTAAGTACCAAACACATAGGGGAAAGACCAAAATGACCCCAACTTTTAAAATTGAAAAAGTGCCTAAAACAGGCGGTTTCATGGACTGTTTAAGGCTTCACAGTCCGTGAAACTCTTCACGGGCCGTCTAGCCGGTCGTGAAGCTTCACTTGCCCGATAGTGCTTCACTAAAACGAGCATAACTTCTTACTCCGAACTTGAAATGAGGCAACCTTGATGGCGTTGGAAAGAGGACTCAAATACCTTTAATTTGATAGGTCATGAGCCACCTAATTCATTTTTGCTGACATATATGATCGTTTGAAGTTGACCTAAAACTTAAAACTGTTGAAGACCCTTTCATGGACAGCTTCACGACCCGTGTGAAGCTTCACGGACCATCCAAGTGTTTATGAACCATCATGGGCGTTGGTTCAACTTCACAGGTGACTTCACGGTCCGTGCCAAGCTTCATGGCCTGATCCATGGCCCATGCAACTCCAAACAGCTCGTAAAACCTTTCGTAACAAGACATTCAAGTTTAACTTTCATTTTCAATTTCTGAGGTGTTACAATAAACTAAAATCTATTGTCATATATGTTGGCACCATTCATTCAGAGTTCTATGTATTACGTAACAGTTTTTTCTATAATAGATAAATTATTGTTTAATTAAATAGAAGCCATCAAAATGTCAGTTTGTGGTACTTGTTATAATCATAACTAAAATAAAATATATAGTTTAATTGAACGGGATTGACGTATAATTTCTCCACCCTATGGATATTCTTAATGTTGTTTCAAAATGAAATAGCTCAAACTCTAATGAAGGAAAATAAATGACTTATCCTAAATATGTACTATGTCAACTATTATCATAATTTTAGTTCTAACTTCAATTTTCTGTATTAACTTAAACAAATTATTATATAAAAACTAACATTACTAAATACATGAATTTCCAATTTAATTTTGTTGGAATCCATCAAAAATTGACGTGTCAAAAATATCTCTGATGTATTTTTTTTTATAAAAATCTCATCTTTACTATGGCATTCCAATGGACACTCTCGCCGAAAATTCACATTTTTAGTAGTGTAATATACAACAATGTCATTTCTTATTAAATTCATTGGGAAATTTTTTTGTTGTAGTGTAACTTTGTTGCAACAATGATTGATCATAATTTAGTGTTGTTATTTCTTTACAAATAAATTCTAAGATTTATTTTTTTAGAACTTTATTTTTATTCTTTAGAACAATTACTCACTTGAAACTGCTCCAATGTCCCTTATGTTATTAATAACATTTAAATTCACTCTTCAAACAAAGAAAGTGTATACAATCGTATGCAATATAATTTGCCCAACTATGAGTCAAGATCGAATCTTAAATAGAACAATATATAGGTGCTCTATGACTAGCTTGGGTATTTGATTTGATATAATTGTAACACCTAATACTTTCATACAAATACATATTGAAGATATAGATCATGATGAATTAGGATGAGATGTGTGACAATAAAATGAGTGTACTGCCATGCTCGATATATCGTAATTTTATTTTGGATTTCAACACATCTAACACTTGTCTATCTAGGTTCAATAGAAGATGTTGCACAAGTTCTACCTAAGGAGACAATATATTTTTTAAGTGGTGGCACACCATCAATGAGTATGATGTGGTACCCAAAACATTAAAGTTCACCGCGATAGGCACCATGCCATGGTGAAAGAAATAAAGGATTTTGAGATTTATACTAAGAGTGGGACGTACTAGACACCACAATGCAATGCTCAATGTAGTATAGTTCACTATAACGGTCACCATGTTGCATTGAAAATCATTGGGAATAAGAGTTTAGAGAAATAGACCAAGTATATATATGCAATATGCCCTGCAACACGACACACTTAGTAGTGAAGGTCAACGCGATGGTCACTACAACACACTACCCAAGCCACTGCAATGATGACCGTGACATGGTGAATGCCCGAGTGTAGTCCAAGTCTAAGATTACTACTTAGTTTGAACTTTTCAAACTTTGCACTTGTCCTTTTTTGGAGAGCTAACACGAGTATTCTCTCATCTCAACACTTTTCCACACTACGGTAAGTCTTCATACACTAATCTAAGTGTTTTTAACACCATATGCAAATTTGTAATGCATTTCTAATCAATTAGCATAGGATCCTCGAAGTAATTATTCTAAAAAATGTCAAGCTTAGAGGTTGGAGAATATTGATTCTTTATCCATAATAATAAATTATTTGAAGTATCTAATGATCTCTCTATGTACGACAATATATTTATTTTTTCCCACGCTATGTTATTTATGTCTATGAGTTTTCCCGTTGAACAAATTAGGATCGATGATGAAAATCTTACGTATCTGTTCTTGGTGATTCGTTATGAACTTCAGGATCTCTCTATGTTATCATTTATTCTTTATGGTATTCTTGTTCAAAGAATCTATTCACTTTCACTATGAGGTTTTACAAGTATGAATTATTATTTTATATTTTTTTCTTCAAAAGAAAGAACCATGATTTCTCTTTAGAACATGAAATTTATGACTTATACTTAGACAACTTCAACTTATGAAATATGATCTATAAACTTATGGTCTTTGTAACATAAGGTATATGAAACTAACTATGATTTATGAGCTATTGCACTAACTATGATTATTAGCTTATGAAGCTAAATATGGTTATGACCTAATCTATATATGTATTGAACAAGAGTAGTATTGATAACCGAGGAGACATAAGTCTACAAGACAATGACTAAAACTACGCAAACAAATGTATGATTAGAACCATTATTGGTTCGAATGAATAGTACATAATACCTTGAGGTGTGACTTATTATAGATCCTTTGCTAGCAAAATATATTATGTATGTCTCATGCCCCGTTAATGTATGAGATGATTTAGATGATCAAGTAGAGATTAGACTCCATGTTCTTACATGATGGATTTAGTTCGGTTAGATTGAAAATCTCTCATAATGAACTTAATGATGATAAAAGATATACGTGAAAGTCAACCTGATGATGATATGAACTTCTTTTTTTTTCAAGATTTGACTATGTTTTCTTGAGCTGCCATCTTCTTTAGTTATGCTTGATGTTTCATTCATCTCTTTTACATACAATACAATTTCAAATTTACTTACGTCCCTTGTCGGAGACGCTGCATTTTAAATAATGCAGATTTAGGTACTCAAACAGATGATCGAGCAACGTGCTAGGTTCTACTCACTCAGCTATTGGTGAGAACCCTTTTCTTTTGGGGCATGACATTTATTTCATCTTTTTAGTTGTGCTTATAGGTTTGGTCTTTCCCCCAACGAAAGAATTATTCGTATTATGTTAGAGACTTCATAGATTGGTCTAGTCTAGTACGTTCATTCATGATGTAAACTTAATTTTTTTTTATGTATGGAGTATTTTAATTTTTGTTAATTAAATAAAGGCTTACCAATGAAAAAGAATTGGTCTTATTATATGCATTGTAACACCTTATTCTTCTGCATATGCTAAAAGTTATGTCATGTAGCTGGTTCGCTTAGGCAAATTAAGACATCAAGTGTTGATCTCACCTAGGCCCATGGTCGGGGCGTGACACCAATATTTTCTCAAACCTTATTCAATTTATGTAATATTCACCTTCACCTAGTTATTGATGTTATGCTTTTTAAAATGTTGATTAGATGACAAAGGATGGAATTTACTTAGTGGGTAGATGTTCAATTGCTTGTCTTAATTACACAAATTTGAATCGTGATAAATAATTTTTTTAGAGATGAAAATAACATGTGAAAAGTATTTTTATGTACTGAACATTCATAGGTATAGAAATCATTTTATCAAAAAGAAAAATATTTAATTTTCTACTTTGAGAAAAAAGAACGAATTCAGAAAATATTGAGTAGATTGTCATTTTAGTATATTATGACGTCGTTTCTTTTGGTAGGTACATTTTATAACTAAAAAGCTTGTAATATTACTTCAATCTTCATAATTACTCATAATGGAAGAATAATAAAAGACTTGTCATAAGTATTTACCACAAAATTATTGTGATAATCTATTTCTATATTCATCAAGATTGGAAGGTTTTGAAAAAAATTCAAAAGAGGAAAAAACATTCATCTCACAATGTTTAGATTTTTTTAACAAGTTAACTAATATATATAAATTGGATAGTATATCTATAAAGGAAAACAAAATATTATAAATCTCAAGTTTTGATTACAGAGCTATCACTTTCATAAATATAAGAGATGTGAAATCTACAGGTCCAAAGGTGAGTAGTGCACTCACCTATAAATTCTTCATACACTGGAGTTGTCATGCACAATCCAGTCTTATCTCCTTGTTCGGAGAAAATCACATAGGTGAAGTTAACCTCTTTTTAGGTAAAAAGTTTATGTTGCTTGACCTCAAATAATAAATTATTGACATTGCTTCCTTCTCCATTTTGATCTTTAAATGTTAACTCATTTATCCCTACTCCATTGTCATTTTTGCGGGCCATTTTTTTTTTACGATTATCAAGAATTATTAAAACATGTTAAATCTCATCAAATACAACAATAAAAGGAGATTCAGACTGTACAAGGTTCATACATAGTTAGTTTACCATTATCAAAACCTTCTAAATCGGTACAACATGTAGGAATCATGAGAAGTGAAAGAGCTAATTCACGATCACCACTACCACCACTACCGTTACTTCATCCCCGTTGTGTTAGAGATAATGATAGTGATACAGATGTGCATGGAAACCAACTACCACCACTACCACTACCTCCACTTCCATCCTCATTAGATAGTTAAAGTTGCCCTCTATTAAGGTAAATTTTTATGTTGTTTGACTTCAAATATTAACATTTTTTTATGCTGCTTCCTTTTCAATTTTGTTTTTTAGAATGTCATTGGTTCATTTCCTTTATGTGACAAAAGTGTTTACGACTATCAAGAATTTATGAAACATGTTCTATCTCATCCAGTTGACTATCAAATGTAGATAAATGTAGTAGAAGGTTCAAACAATCTAAGTGAACCATCACTATAACCTTCAGATTCGGTCCAACATGTAAGAACCACGTAACACCTTGAAAGTGTAAAATTCATTAGAAGTTGAAAAGTTTTAGAAAGTATTGTTGTTTTAGGTTTGTACTAAGCCATGTATGGCCGTGTAAGGTTCTACGGCCCGTGAATGCCCAATTGTGGTTAGTGCTTGAGAATTTCATAAAATTTCAAGTCTCAGATCAAATTATATGAGCCATCAATACGACTTGTGGATAGATTGACGAATCGGAGTTGGTATCGTGGTAATAGCCTTCAGAAAGTTGAACTTTCAGGACTTGAGTTCTATGATTGGCTAGCACGAACCATAGAAGGAAATTCAGCCTGTACAAAGCAGTTTGTTGTTCAAGTCGTGAGCTCAAGTGGTTTTCTAGACCATGGGTATACGAGGAAGTTTGACAGGTCGTCGAATGGAATACGATTCATGGACCTTGGTTCATGGATTTTTATTAGAGATGTGGCTTTTAGTATTTACCCAATAAATGGACAATATGGCCCATAGTGATGTATACGAACCGTACAAAGTGCTTGTGGAATTTCCAGACAATTCTTTTCTCAGAGTTATCTTGGTCTTTTCATACTCTTTCATTTTCTATACTACATCGCTTCTAGCGTATTTTGAGGACCTATAACCGTTTCTAAGACTCAAACCCTCCCCATTCACTCTTATTCACTCAATAACCTCAAGTCTTCTTTGAATTCTCCAAGCTTTCCCTCAAGGTGAACTTGGATCCTCAAGCTTCAAGTCTCCTTTCCAGATTTCAGTCTAGGGTTCATCAAGGTATGTGGGAAATTCATCATTGGTTCCTCTTCATCCATTATGTCCCAAAGAAAGCTCAAATTTTTCCTTTTATGATTCTTGCTCAATTCTAGGGTTTCATGATGTTCTTATGGGTGAAATTGTATATAAGTTCATTCATCATGATTCAATCATATTTCAATCTTTTCAATGATATTTACATGAACTCATGCTATATAAGTATTTTATGATTATGAACTAAGCTATTTTGATATGCATGCATTATGATTTAAAGATTTTATGAATCAATGATAATTTTAGATAATGTATCAAACATGTTTTATGAAATAGAATGCTTCCGATTTAATTACTTCTCATTATGAAAGATGACATGATTTAAAAGCTTTAGTTAAGTGTCTCTTATTAGTATGTTATGAAATCATTGTTTAAAGGAGTTATTATATGATTATGAAGTTTATGAATAATTTGGTATTACGAGATTCTTACCATTTCAAAGATTATGAATGTGAATATCATATAATTATGCATGCCTTCCATTGGGAGTTCACTTAGCACCAAGTGGACCTTGGGTTAAAGGCTTACCTGTTAATAGAGGCCTGAGACTTTTAGAAGCAATTCTCTTGTCCCAGAACTACGTGCCACAGTAGGATATTTCTTAGATAGACACTAGATAATGGATCCACCTAAAATCATGTCTATGGTCCTTACCTTGGTAAGTAGGACACTTTTTTTTTCGGTTTGAAAACAATACACTGAACTCCTTGTTATAGCTCACATGGTTTAGATCGATTAAAAATGGTATCTCCCACAAAAGATTATGATTTACTTATGCTATGATTATGTGTCACGACCCAAAGTACACCCTAGTCATGACATGGCGAATAGAATCCCGAGAGGTCCTAAACAAGTCACTTGATATAATCATGACGTAAAAGAAATACAATAAGAGAGAATAGTCAATCAAAGTCTCGTATCATAAGAAATCTAATCATAAGTGTGGAATACTAAAACTATGTCTAACACAGCCTTTCTAACATCATAAGAATTGTTGGGATGTAACTCGTACACCATATACAAGTTGAAACAAAAACATAAACTGAAAGAACTAAAATATCAATGATATTGTCTTCAGAGCATGAGGACTCACCAATCCAAGTAGTCAAGCTGAGCAGTCCCGATCTAGCCAAGAGTGGGAGGAGAAATGTCGGATCCTATATTATAAAATAATATAGGCACAAGTATGCATTAGTACATGGAATGTGCTAAGTATGGGGAAATGCATGAAAACATAAACATGATCATTTGGGTATTTTAAACATGATATGCATGACCAAGCTAAAACATAGTAAAAACCATTAAAGAGAAATCATAAATCATGAACAAGGTCAATTCATACTTAAAACATAATGAAAACTTTCATAAAATCTTTTGAAGGTAACATAGTTTTTTTTTGTGGTATATTACCTTTAACCAACAATAAACCATGTGAGCTATAACATGGAATCTGATGTAACTCCCACACAGATAAGGGAAAGTCTACTTGCCAAGGTAGAACTCTGTATCATATCATTAATGATATGTAGACCACTAGCTAGGTCATTTAAAATAATCCTACGGGGAACGTACTTTGGGACTAGAGATTGGTACTAGAGATTATTTATACGGACTTAGAATTCCAGTAACGCTCCATGCGGAACTTGACAACTTACTCACGAATCTTTCATGATCTTGTAAGCTCAAGTTAGCACTTTGAAACTCAGATCGCTAAGAAAATGAAGAAAGACAAATAGAGCTTTTAAAGAAGGCATTTTTGTATTACTTGGAAAATGATTTACACTTGGGTGGTTCTTGCTTTACAAATGAGAGCCCCTCTATTTATACTACTCTCCTAGGGGTTAAAGTATAAATAAAAATTACTATACAAGTCCCTATATATTTACAATCTAGTCAATTCTCTCACGCCTTGAGAATTCTAAAGCTTTCCAAGAACATATCTTGAATATTCTAGAGTATTTCACAAACCTCTCCAAGACTCTAGATTTTCCCCCTTAGGCTAGCTCACTTATGCTTTGATTTTATGCCTAAGTGATATAAAAAACTGGTCGGCCATGACACTCTCCCCCACATGATGTTGTATGAACAACCAGATCTAGCCTTCTTGCAAGCGCGACCAGTATGACATTGACTCAATCAATGCCTCTGTATAACTCTTTAGAAATCACGTCGTTATCCTCTTCCAGGACCTTTATGCATGGTGGAAAAGTCCCTTTAGAATTATTATCTTTAGTCACATTTGTAATAGTGGTAATGAACATCGACTCCTTATTCTTGAGGCCCTTCATAAGCTGCATGGTCTATAGTTGAGTTTGTTCTTCCGTCTTTGGTACCTTAATGAGCGGCACCATACATGATCCTTCTTGCTCCATGACCGTGAGTCGCTGGAGGTAAGGATCAGTCATCAAGTGACACTTCTGGAATAACTCCTGCCCAAGAATGATATCAAAGATATCTAAAGGGGTGACAATAAAGTTGGTTTTACCTTGCCACATGCCTAACGTGATGCTTACTCCATGAGCGACTCTTTACATAGAGTTGGTGGTGCGTTGACCATCTTTAGGTAGGTGTTATCTAGGTTGTAACTCAATCCCAACTTTGTTGATGTGGTATTGTTCATGATGATGGCCTCCTCACTTGTGTCGACCATAACATGAGCGGGTCGTCCATTGATCAGTCTACAAATTGTGCATCGTATTCTTTTGGCCTCTCTGATTGCTTTGTGATAGCTCCGCATAGTCCAATCAAGCCCAATTACATTGTGTCTGAACCTTGCCCTGGTTCTTGTGCCTTATTCTGTTTCCATTCCCATAATATGGCACCAAGGCTTTTCAGTTCAGGGAATCTTGCATAGCCATGCAACCCACCGTATATGTAGCAACCATTTCTCTTTGTAGTGTCTGCCTTTCTCTCCATATCGCTTTGACGTCCAGACTTCTTGCCATCAAACTTACATGTTTCATGATTCTTAGATGTAGTTGTTGTTCCTTGATTTTTCCATGATCTCCCCCAACTTAGTCATGACTACCTCTCATCTCCACTCCTTTGGCACCATCAATAGTCTTGACTTGTCGGCATTCCAACTCCGTCCTGGTCAAATTTTGCAGCCCATCCATGAAGTGGAACATCATATCTTCATCTATGAGGTTGGGAATACAAAATGTGATAGTGGTGAACTCTTTCACGTACGTTCGTGTGCTACCCGTTTGCTTCAACTCCCTAAACTTGTGCTTGGACTCATAGATGACGTCGTTAGGGAAGAAAACCTTCTTGAACTCCACTTGGAATTGCTCCCATGTGTTATTAGTGCAAAGGTGTTCCCCTATTTCTGACTCTTTACGCCTCCACCATAGCATGGCCATCTCCGAGAGGTACACCACCACAATATTGATCTTGTTCTCATCACTCTTCAACTTGTTACACTTGAAGTAATTCTCCCAATGCCACTGAAAATTCTCCACCTCTTGCGTGTCACATACACCTTTGAACATTGGTGGCTTGGGAGCCTCGATCTTGGCCTCCCTATCCCCATTGGGTGTAGCAGATCCTTCAGCTTTCATTCCTCCCTTGAGTGCTTCCATCTCGGCCTTCATGGTTTCAGTCATGCTTAACGCCTCCATGAGCCGAGACTCCAAGAAAGTGATGATTTCCTTTATTTCATACTTTACATGCCTACCCACCTCCAACTCTTTACGGATGTTGTCATTCTCTTCAAGGGTGAAATCCTCGAGAATCTTAAACTTGTCATCAACATTGTTCAAGCGCTTGCCTAAGATCTCCACAACCTACCTCAATGTGTCAACCTCACGATCCATTCTACTTCGGGCGTGCACGTTAATGTCCTCCTCACCATTTTCATCGTCACTTACTTTAGTGGTCGAAGATGGTTGAGATGTAAGAGCTTCACTTGTTGTAGGGATGAGCAACAATTCCTCACTACTCTTAAAGTGCTTCCTTACCTTTTGGTGATTCTTTACACCATCCAGCCTGATGTTGGTGGTGCTAGCAGCGTTGACGTCTCCTTAGTTGGCCATTCCCTAATGGCCATTCCCTAAGTGTCAACCTTTGCTCTAATACCACGTTGTCATGAATTTAGACTTCCACTAACGCTCCGTGCGGCACTTGAAAACTTACTCATGAATCTTTCACGATCTTGTAAGCTCAAGTAAGCCCTTTGAAACTTATATCGCTAAAAGAATGGAGAAAGACAAAGAGAGCTTCTAAAGAAGACTTTTTGTATTGCTTGGAGAATGTTTTACAATTGGGGTCGAAATATGACTTTCAAATTAAGTTCTAAATTAGTGGATGCTGCCAAAGGGAGTGGCGATGCCATACACAAAAAGGAAGAGACTCATAGAATGGAAGATGCACTTTATTTGAAGACGGTGATGGTGCAAATACATTCTGTGCTTTTAACCCAACTCAAGTTGCAGAAACTTATTCAATGGTCACCGCTAACCGGTTTTGGTCCCAAATCTTTGGGATTGCTTTTTCAACAAACTTTGGTTACATTTCTTTATGTTAGTTGTACCAGTAATCGGTTTATGGATAAGTGCTCTTGGAGTAGGTTGGTTCTTGCTTGGTTGCTTTACAAATGAGAACCCCTCTATTTATACTACCCTATTAGAAGCTAAAGTATAAATAAAAATTACTAGTCAAGTCCCTACATATTTACAATCTAGACCCTCTTCTAGAATTCTCTACAAGCATTGAGAATTTTAAAGCCTTCCAAGAACATATCTTGAATATTTTAGAGTCTTCTGTAAACCTCTCCAAGACTCTAGATTCTTTCCCCTAGGCTAGCTCACTTATGCTTTAATTTTATGCCTAAGTGGGATGAGAAAGTGGCGGGTCATAACACTACTCTATTTGAGCCTCCACCTGAAAGTCCTCTTAGTGTTAAGTTAAATCCCAATGGAATTAGTCATAATCATATTCATTTTGTCATACTTGGAAAAACATAATTAAACAACCAATTCAATCATAAGTCATCATAGAGTAGCTCCTTTATATCATGATTCATTGCATATCTGAGAAAACCTTTCACAACCATGATTTCATAATATGTGAGAAAACTTTTCACAATTCATTGATACTTATCTCAAAAGCATCCTTAGTTCACAAAACATAATTTTCGTAAGAGATGCATAGCTTTCATAAAACCTAATTCATAAGTTCATAAGCTTTCTTCATAAATTCATCATCTTAATCAAGTAACAAGCATGGGTCCATATGAAATCAAATTAAAATCATGTAATTAAATCAAATCATGCATAATAAGGTTAAAATCAAACAATTGAATTATAGTTAATAGGACCTATGGAGATTTGCATGAAAACCCTAATCAAATTGGGTGAAATTGAATTAGGAGATTGAGATTCTTTTAGGACCCAATGAATGAATATAATCCATTGGTTAATTCTCACATGCCTTGATATCAAAGCCTAGCAAAACAATAGAAAGAGAAGACCTTGAAGCTTGAAACCCTAGCTTTCTTTCTTGAAATTGAGAGAGAATTGGATAGGATGAACTTGGATGGGAATTGGGAATTTGAGAGAATGATAGGGTTTGGGTATTTTTAGGAATTAAAAGGTAGTTATAGGACTTAGAAATAGGATTAAAAGACATAGTATTGGTATTAATTGCATAGAAAAAACCCCCCAAATACTCTTAAGAAATAACTGCTAGACGTGACCTACGGTGTGGACCTACACTGCGTAGGTCTTTCTACGGCCCATACTAGTCAGTCGTAGATTTCACTTACTGGGACCTAAATTCATTTAACTTCCCACGAGACCTTTCTATGGTCTGTCGTCTAGTGTATGGTCTGTAGACCCCTTCCCCAAAACCAAAGTTCAAGTCTAAAATTTCACTTAATTTGGGTCCCTTCTACGAGTGATTCCTACAACCCGTCAAACTTGGTACGACTCGTCCTGTTCACTCATAGGTCAAACATCAGAAACTTGTAATTTTCAAAACTCAAATTAAGTTCTACAAATCACCTTCTACGGCCTGTAGAACCTCCTACAGTCTGTAGATGGGACTCGTAGACCACAACATCAGTGCCCAAAACTGACATTTTCCTTTTTAATCCAACTTTCTAATTTCTGAGGTATTACAATATCTCCTCTTTGGAAATATTCGTCCTCAATGGGACTTAAACTAGCATGAATAAAGTAAGAGAGAAACTAACAACCCATCATGAATGCAAATCTCATCATAATGCACATAAACAAGGATAAATCACTCCAAGCTAAATCATAACATCAAAATCAAGTTTTTTTCATGAATATGCATGCATATGGAAACATGAGAATGACTAAAATGCGTGAATCTGAAAAAAGGAACCATGAGAAACTAATACCTCAAGCTAGAACACAAACGGAGGAAAAACGATGAGGATACTTGGACATCATATCGACTTCGATCTCTCAAGTAGCAACCTCGACTAATTGATTTCTCCAAAGAACTTTCAGGGAAGCAACTAGTTTATTTCTCAACTTCTAAACTTGTCGGTCTAAAATCTCAACCGGTCATATGAAAGACTTTCTTTAACTCTTAAACTTGCCAAAGGCACAATGGAGATCAGATCTCCAACACACTTATTCAATAAGGAGACATGAAATACCGGATGTACCGATACTAAGTTAGGTAACTGAAGTTCATAAGCAACTTTGCCAATACGCCGCAAAATCTGATATAGGCCCACATATCGGGGACTAAGCTTCCCTTTCTTTCCAAACCTCATCACACCCTACATGGATGAAATTTTCAAGTAAACTCAATCATTAACATCAAATTCAAGCTCTCTTCTTCAAACATCGGCATAAGTTTTTGTCGACTTTGAGCCGCTTTCAACCTTTCATGAATAGTCAAACCTTTTTCATAGCCTCATGCACCAAGTCGGGCCCTATAAAAAATAACTCACCAACTTCAAATCAACCAATAGGAAACTTACATATCCTACCATAGAGAGCCTCAAATTGAGTCATCCGTTATTATTATAAGAAAATCAATCAAAGGTAAACAATCATCCCAATTTCCCTTGAAATTAATTACACAAGCTCTCAACATATCTTCTAAAGTCTGAGGATGAAAAGTCGCGCTAAGATTCACTTGAGTACCAAAACCTTTCTAAAACGACATCCAAAACTGAGATGTAAATTGAGTACCACAATCGTAGATAATCGATAAAGGAACTCAATGCAACCTCACCATATCTAGGATATAAAGCTTGGTGTACTCTTCGACTGAAAATGAAGTCTTTACGGGATGAAAGTGAGCTGATTTTGTCATTCGGTCCACAATAATCCAAATTGAATCAATCTAATGGTGAGGACAACGTAAACTCGTAATGAAGTCCATATTCAAATCTTTCCACTTTCATGCAGGAATACTAATGTCTTAAGCTAAACCACCGAGTTTCTGATGCTCAACTTTCACTTGTTGACAATTCGAACATCTAGCCACAAATTTCACAATATCCTTCTTCGTCTAATTCCACCAATAGACCTCTCGTAAATCGTGGTACATCTTGGTGGCTCCCGGGTGAATAGAATACCAAGAACTTTAAGCTTCTGTCAAAATCTAATTCCTCGACTCATCAACATCTGAAACACATAACCGACCTTGGTATCAAAAGACACTATCTCCCCCTTGGGAGAAAGCCTCAATGGATTTTTCAGATACCAACTTCTTTAAATCAACCATAATCAGATAAAGATCTTGCTTAGCCTTCACATCCTATATAAGAGACGATGTCAAACTCTTCTCAGCAATCACACTTCCTTTATTAGAATCAACCAAGCGAACACCCAATCGGGTCAATCTATGAACATCACAAACTAACTCTTTCTTACCATCCTCAACATGAGCAACACTTTTCATTAATAGTTGACTAAGAGTATCCGCCACCACGTTCACATTATCCATATGATAAAGAACACTCATGTCGTAATCTTTCAATAACTCAAGTCAGTTCAAGAAAATCACATATCCACAATTTTCTTACTTCTACCAATATCAAATTACTTTGTAATATTCGATGTAGTCATCCACCCCAATAAATTAATGTATACAACATTGTCCACTTTTCATATCCCACCACCTCCAAGTATTTCTTCACCCTAATATCATTTGCTCAATCTTATTCATTATCCTATCAAAATCATATTGTGTATATGCATTCATCATAGTGTATAATACCTCACTCCATTGCTAATTTGATTTTCTAAATTCTTGCATACATTGGCCCACAAGTGTCATATGCATGCGTAATGCTACATATTATTGTATACTTTAGAAACAACCTTTATAATGCTCTTATTTTGTTGGATACAACAAACATATTCTCTCTTTCTTCATACACTTCTTTGAATTGTTAAAAAAAAAACACGTCCAAGCAACATCATTTTCGGAAACAATGAATATGTAGGGTAGAGGTAATATATTACATGTTATACAATAACAATGTTATGTTCAAATTTTAAATCTCATGACATTGTATTCACATATAACAAATACATGCTCCATTTCTAGATGAAATGAAAGCACCAGTATATGTTGATTTTAGGTGGCTAGCATCTACAACAACGATTGTCCTACAATAATCGAACCCCTTTATAGAAGCATGCAATGGTATAAGCAAATACAAAGATTCATTTACAGGTGTTTTCTTCATCCGAATACAAGGTATGTTTTATCTGATATATACAAGTATCCATGCAACTTCTTGTATGATGCAACTAGTTGCCCCATCATAAAATCCAATGCCTTTTCCTATGCTTGCCATGCCCAAATGTAGGTAACATCAACCCCCAATTCCAATTTCATGTCGTCTATGATATTCTTTGTATTGTACTTCTGTCACGCCCCGAGCCTACACCCTGGACGTGGCCGGCACTCGAAGACCATTGCTGGCCCCCAAGCGAACCCTTGGCCTGACTTTCTTAACTCAGCAGAAACTTAACTCAACAGAATAACTCCATGCAATGCAAGGACATAAAACAACTTAACTGATAAAAACTGGCCCAAAAAAAGCAACTCGAATCTCAAAATAGAATATTTACATATATACATAGATGAGAGACTCAATACTAACTGACTGACTATCTATGAAGCCTCTAAAATACTGAGATGGATGTTGGGACAGACCCCACAACATCCTAACAAAAACAAAACTAAGAACACAAAATAACAGAGTCCTCCGGAAAACAAGGAGGCTCACCACTGACTCTGGAGTGCTCAGTTGGATCAACGGCGTGCTGGATGCTGATCCGGGGTACTTGCATCTGCATCGTCATAAGATGCAGGACAACTGGCATCAGTACATTGAATGTACGAGTATGCGAGATGGAAGGCTAAACAACAACTTAAGCTTGGAAAGAATACAAATGAACTCTTACCTTGGCTCTGCTCGACTCATGAATAATCGAACTCAATATAAGCAATAAGACACATGCAATATATAAAGCTTGTAAAACAGTGTAAACAACTTAGTTCGTTAAAGATAAAACAATAACAAACTCAACCTTACTTATATAAAAGTAATATAACTTTAGTGGGGGATTCTTTAACCGACAACCACCACTATGATCCCTAGTGATGATACAACGTTTTACCTCACGTTGCCCAAGGACCATCCTATACCTTGCCGTGATATAGGACCTTACTTAACTTAGTGGATCCACTAGCTTAATCTTACGTG
>JAJOOR010026398.1:0-41789 GCA_036250505.1 Solanum acaule
ACCAAATTGAACTACCACTAAAATTTCTGAGCCATTTCTGAAAAATGTGTCATCTTATGACTGTTGAGTATGATTTCAATAATGTCTTTGTTTTGCAAAAACTTTTACGTATTTAGGGAGCATTGTTAATTGAGCATGAGAGAAATTCTAATGATGTATTTATTGTAGTACTTGTACTTTTGAGCATTTTATCTATTTATAAAAATAGTTTAGCAATATTGTATCCTGTTCTTTTATTTGTATAGCAACAATATTTGTTCATTATAATCAAACTACGATAGAGAAAAGTTATAGTTTTTTCAAAATCATACCCGTTGGGCCCGTGCATAGCACGGGCAATTCTTATCTAGTATATATATATATGGAATGGACAAGTAATGATGGATAAAAGGAGTAATATTAATATTAATAATAATTGTATTAGTTATGATGAAATTATTTTTATATAAAATTTAGTTTAATGATTAAAAATAACATACAACGTACTCTCTCTGTCCAACAATAATTATCCACTATTGACTTTGCATACTTTTTAAGAAATTATTAATAGAAGGATAATTTTACTATCACCTTTTGAATATTAATAAATGCAATGTAACAAGGAAATGACTATATAGAATTAATTATAAGAGAAAATTAGAAAGTAAGTGTAAAATTATTGTTGGACATCTCAAAATAGTATAGTGGATAATTATTATTGGACAAATAAAGTATAATTTTCTAAAAACTATTTATTTCAAAAATAACCTCCACAATATGATACTCCCTCCTTCCAACAATATTTGTCCATTATATTAAAAATAGATGTCCAACAATGTTTGTCCACTTTATGAAATCAATGGATAATTTTACACTTAGTTCCTAATTTATATTTATCATTAATTATAGTCATTTCCTTATTACATTTTTCAAGACATTTTATTAATTATATTAAAATGGTGATATAGTAAAATTACATTTCTATTTATAGTTTCCTAATACCAAGTTAATAGTGAATAAATATTGTTGGACAGAGGAAGAGGGAGTAACTTTTTTTTTTTGGAGAGTTTTATGTTTTTAATCATTATAGAGAAAAGAGATAGAGAAGGGTGTTTGCTATCGAGGCAAATACTGGTGAAGAAAATCTTATGCTAGGATCTTTTTTGTGCCAGTAATATTTAACGTGTTCCATCTAGATAGAGTTGTCAATATGGGCTGATCCATCTCATTCGGGCAAATTCATACAGACTTTATAATTTTATGGGTCAGGTCAGGCTAGCCCATTTTTTATGTGGGCCAGAAAATGATCGGCCCAGTCCACAAGTGCGTGTGCTACGGGCTTTGCCGGGCAAGCCCTCTTTTCTTAAAAGTTTATTTTTTATAATTAAATTATAATTTAAAAATATTATCATAAATATCGACTAGTGTTACTACTTGTTAATAAAATACACAAATAAAATTATCTATATGATATTTATTAAGTTTGATTTCAAGTAAAAACATTAAGCGCTAAATAGAAATATTAACCTAATTATTTTCCAATAATCATAATAAAACACAAAAACTATGATAATATTTCATAGGCTATGGCCTATGTAGTGCTTCCTAAATATTTTAGGAACTTTATTTTATGTAGTACATATTTTATAAACATAATTTGTATTTAAATTGTAATATTTCAAACTTTAAAGAGATTTTGAGCGTAGACTCCTGTTATTTTTAATACTATATTTTATTTTTATTTTTTAATTAATTTTATTTGGCCTACGGGTCAGCCTTATCCATATTTCTCAAGCACCACAAATCGACAGACTTATTCAGGCCGGGCTAAAAAATCTTTTTCTTAAATGGGCTCCAAAAATCGTAGTCTAGCCCTATCAAATCACGGATTAGGCCAAGCCGACCCAACGGGCCTAACCCATATTGACAGCTCTACATCTAGAACTATCAAACATTATTTCATATTTGGAAAAGGGTAGAAACAAAAGGCCTTATAAATTACTTTTGATTAATAATTTTTATTTAAAAATATATTAATAATAGTTTGATTCAAAAATATCATTAAAAAATTTAAATTAATCAAATTTTAAAAAATAGTTAATTTCTAAGTTTAAGGCAATAACATTAAAAGCTTGTTGAGTCCAAATATGCAGGCAAATATAAACAATCGTACAAGTAATACAAGATTTTGAATTCATATATCATTTTACAAATACTTATCAATTAACTTCTTACAAAATTATATTAATGCCAGTTATTTATTCAAGCGAAAAAATTATAAAGTGATATACTCCTATATAATATAACTAAATTAAAAATTAAAAAAGTTAACTAATAACAATTAATCAAACAACAAGCAGATTTTTACAAAATCAATTAATGAAATAGATAGTCTATGGATAGCTAGTAATCATATTGAGTACTCACTTAAACTGGTTCTAATTTTTTATCGGATTGCTAGTTGTAGGTTAATATTTTAATGAGTCTTTTGCCAACAACTCTAAGACTAATCGACTATTTTTAAGGGCATCTTCAACTCTAAAGCAATTTTATTTTCCAAATATAGAATTATCTATTTTTTCAGATAAATAATTTCAACCCAATTCTCTATTTTACTCTATAATTTTTTTCTCTTCTCAATATTATATTATTATTTCTATTTCATTGTTATTTTCTTATTTCATAATATAAATTCTTTCTTTCTTTTTCCCAAATAATTACTTCATATAATTTTCATGTGATATAAAATTTTATTTTTTCAAAAAATTTATTTAATATAAATTTTTTATTTTATCTAAATTTCTAAATAACATAAATTGCAAGAAAATATTATATAATACTCCCTTTGTCTCAGTTTATGTGACTTATTTTCATTTTTTGTCAGTCTCAAAAAAATTAACACATTTCTAAAGTGAGCTTGTTTGTAGAAAAAAGATAGGCCAGAAAAACAAGGTGTCATACGAATTTTGGGGTCATTTAAGGGCACTTTCAACTTTCATTTTTGTATCCATTAGTCATGCCCTTCACAGACCAAAAATAATACTCCCTCCGTTCCTATTTAGTTGTTCATATTTATTCTTTTAGTTGTTCCTATTTAGTTGTTCATTTTGACAATACAAGAAAGAACAATAATTTTTTTTCCTATTATACCCTTATTTAAATAAAATTGTCATAAGTAAAGTAAGTAAACTTATGAACTTCTCAGCATTGATTAGTTATCTTGAGTGAATTTATTTTAAAATTGTAAATTATACTATAAGGATAAAATTATAACTTCACTATACTAATCATTGTTACCTTAATCTGTATGTCATTTCTAAAGTAGACAACTAAATAGGAACGGAGGGAGTAGGAAAAGGTGTGCATAAAAAGCTGCCTTGGAAAGGTACAAAATGAAAAGTCTGAATACGAACGGAAGTGTCAAATCAAATTGAATGAGTGATAAGGGTCTTAATTTGAATCACTGCAGAAAATCTTTATAGGCTGTAATCAAGGATCCTTTGTGTTGTTAGGAATCCTTTGATAGATACTACTAACACTTTTTTAAATTAATATTGTCGGAATAATGAAGTAGTATTATTTTGTAGAAATACTATTCTATTTAATTTATTAGTAATTTAAAGATTATTTTGAAATTCATCGGAAGTTAATTTTAATTATACTTTTTGTGGATGAAACCTCAAAAAATTTATATAAACCGTCTTGAAAAATAACGTTATGAATTTGAGGTCATGATTGATAATTTTGGTTATTTTAAGAGAAAACACATAAAATCCGCCATGAACTTGGTTATTTTAAGAGAAAACACATAAAATCCCTAAATTCAACTTCACACGCTATTTGGTGAGTGAACTAACGCTCTCTACAACGTCAGCCCTTAGGGTTGTATTTGATTCACTTCAAAAATGTTAAGGTTGATATTTAAACACCAGTATAGTTTAAATGCTAAAGTAAGTTGGCTGACCAAGTTCGGGGGAGTGGGAGGTTATGTATTTTCTCTTATTTTAATAAGAGAAAATGACCAAATGCTTCCCCAATCTATAGCCGGATTTTCAACTACACACCTATACTTCACGAGCATCCTATTATACCCTTGAACTATTTTAAAATGGAATTAATGTCACCCTATATGCTGAGGTGACAAAGAAAGTGTATTGACAATTTTTTTTGTTAAAACTTTAACTTTGCAAATAATTACCCTTTTCATATTAAGTTTCAAATTTATTTTTTAAAAATTATGTTATCTTTTACTTCTATTTACCTTTTCTTTTTAATTTTTTTCGTCTTCTTTCTTTTTCTCTTCAACCCTTCTCCGGATTTAAGTCATCGGAAAATTCCATAAACTTACTTTACTGTTCAGCTGTCACTAATGCTATCTTTTTTTTTCAAAAGAAATTGACTCCCCTTCTTTTAATCATAAACTTCAATTTTTCATTCTCACACCACCAATTTTATTGTTGCCATGTCACCATTTCTACCTTTCTTTTCCAGATCTAAAAACTCACTGACTATCATAGTACGTGTTGTTATTGAATTTTGAGTAATAGTAGATTAATAAGTATTTAAAAGTGAGACGGATAGATTAATTTCTTCTAAAACAATAAAATGTACCTTTCGTAGATAGTGATATGGCAACGAGATTAAAAATAGAGAAATACTTCAAATCACAAATCCACTTTGAATTTTCCTATCATCTCCAACTCCAATATGTCATCCACTTTTCGAAAACTAAATGACCACCCGAACTTATCAATCTTGTCATCTAATTCTTCGGTTGACCGACTCAACTTCGATTCAACGATTTTATCAAACTTTACTTAAATTATGAAAAAGAAAATAATTAAACTAAAAAATAAAAAATAAAGAAAGAATATACAGAAGAAGAAAGAAAGAAGAAGGTAATGTGCTTGTGAATTTCATATCAATGGAAAAAAAGTGTCAAAGAAAAGTCAAAAGGGGGATTAAAAACAAAAGACAAAAAAGAGAAAGAAAAATATAAAATAAAGATAAAGAATAATAACTTTTTTAGTAAAAAAATAAGATTATATTATGTGGCAGGCGAGTGTATCTCACTACTTAACATAAATCTGAGTATGACTTTTTAAGGGGTATATATTTCACTTTTAAAATGTTTAGGCGGATAATAGGACACCTGTGAAGTTGGAATGTGTAGTTGGAATTTCAGGTATAGATTGGAGGGGTTTTAGACCATTTTCTCTTTCAATAATAACGAATGTCAATATTATGTTAGATTATCCATGTGAAAATGATACATATTTAGAGGTCTAAGACATTTCAAATATAGAGTTATTTATTTTTTGAGACAACCAACTACAATCTAATTTTCTATTTTACTCTCAAAAAAGAATCTTCTTATCTCTCCTCAATATTATATTATTATTTCTATTTCCTTCTTATTTTCTTATTTTATAATATAATTTTTTTCTTTCTTTTCCCCAAATAATCACTTTATATAATTTTCTTTTGATATAAAATTTTATGTTTTTAAGTTTTTTATTTAATATAAAATTATATTTTATTCGGAGAAAACAATATTGATGATGAATTAAGTTGAAGACAATACAATACCTTTAGAATTAGTTACACATAAGAAGATACATATCTTATTTAGAGTTCTTCACAATTTTTAGTGTAGTTTGAGAAGACAACACTAGACCTTTTGGATATAATAAAAAAGTTAGAGCACCTGAAACATATCTTCATCACTGATGGACATAGAGGGGTCAAGCATCCCAATATCTTCATACCAGCTACACCTGCAAGAGCAGAGGATCAAAACAAATAGATATCAAGAGGAGGACAAAGGTTCTACCCATCAAAGAATGAATGTAAACCATCAGCAAAACACAAAGGTCCACCGAAGAGCTCAGCTGAAACAAAGAAGAAGATAAGTATGGAAGAAAATTTGAATGTTGATTCGAAAATAAGAAGCAAGAATGAGGAACATTATTGATGATGCAGAACACAACAAGTTGTAGATGTGAGTCAAGCAAGGAAGCCATTATCTCAGGAAGAGCTGCAGAGAAAAAGAGAAGTTGCTAATTAGGACACCCTAGAGATAAGGAAACATGTTTCATTTTATTTGTGTTATGTGGATTATGGACGGGCAAATCAGAGTTGTTACTTATGTACTTTAGTTTGTTCTGATTCTTAATAAAGCCCAAAATTGAAAAAAAAGCTTTACCTTCCTTACTCGATAAGCATAATAGCCCCAACACGAACAAACTTATCGTGCTCCTCATATCCGCCACCATTTCTGGAGAATAGTGGGATAGCCGAGTAAACTTGAGGTTGTACGGCTGTGCACATTCATAACTTTCTGTTTCAGATTTAAGAACTCCCCCACCTTAGCTTCTCCTATCTCTTAGGGAAAAGAACTCCCTAAGAAAACATTCTCAAATACATCCTAACTCAAAAGTGGTGCTCTCTCTACCATGCTCTTCTTCCACTGATCGAATCATATCCTTGGAACCCTTTTGAGCTGATATGAGGCTAACTCCACACACTCTGTATCAGAAAAATGCATGACTTCAAACACTTTTTGAAGCTCTTCCACAAAGTTCTTCAGATCCTCAATTAATCTTCGACCTTGTGAATTCTGGGGGATTCATCCTAAAAAAACTCACGGATTCTGGACGTATTAGACACATCCTGATGATCCACTCCTTGTTGACCAACCTATTTTTCACAACGTGAGTAAACACCTGAGTAGCATTCCTGAACTCAACTTTAGTGACATCTCCCTAAGGGGGTTGCACTTCTGGTGCATTATGAGGTTCTTGAGCTTTAGGATTATAACTCCTCCTAGTAGGACGTCCTCGAACAACTCCTTGTGGAGGCATGATTTGAAAAGACACACATACAAACGATAGAAGAAACTTTTATATAGTTGAGCTCTATTGCACAAACGGGAGTAAGAAGAAAGTGAAAAGTTGCTAAATGTCGTAGCTTCCTCATTATAGATGTGGCATCATCACCCTCATGTTTCCATTCTTTTTATCACGACGCTCATCTCAAATTCAAGCTTAATGCTCATTACTAAACCTGGATATTAATATGATTGCTCCCTTATTATACTAACTTACAACTACTAGATGAAGTTAAGAAACACTTGCCCACTAAGACCTCATGACAAGTAGTCAATATTTATCTCTCTGTCTACATACTTTGGTTATCGTCACATTCAATTTCATGACTTCAGTAGTATTTACTCATTCACTATACATCGTTGCCTAATTAGTTCTATAACCCTTTGAATATTATGGGCTTTCCATTAAAGATCATAAGCCTAGCTTAGAGCTATCACCTCGTGAATACTCCTGATCTTCTATTCAACACCTACACTTGGTGATTACTAACACAATGATACATCATGATAACCTACTTTCTAGTTAAAGTATACTCTAACTCATCCTAACTAGTAACTATTCATCTACCTTCTATCATGAACTCTATACAAAATTATTACTTATTAGTCTACCCATAAGGGAAAACTCCTCATTAATAACCTACTGGGTGCATGACTATAATAACATAGCTTGCCTCATCACTATCTCCCTTTCTTAGATTACTGAACCTCTACATGCAATCTTCTAACTTTGGGCACTCTTACTACTACTGCTTATAACCTTATAACTCATACTATCTTTTTGGGTGAAAGTACTACCCAATCTCTAAAACACACTTTCGCATAAGGGTCTCAACTGAAACAAGGTTTAGAGAAAAGAGTTTGGGAATACATCTCGTTTTTAGCTCGAACGCATGATTCATATGAATAAGAGTGAATTCTTTTGAATCTCAACAGTTAAGCTCACTCATGGACTTCTCTTAAGCCCATATGTAGTCTCATGACTTTCTCTGAGAGTAACTAATCGATAATGAATTGACTTTTCTTTTCAACTACCTTGAGTATGGGGGATAGCCAAATGAATCTGAGAAACGCACGAGTTTTGAATAAGTTCTTTATGACACAACTCTACTACACGATTTAAAGTATGAAAGAAGGGAAACATTTCCTAAATGTCTGTAGTCCCTCATTTATAGAAGTGGGGCCCTCACAACCATAAATAAGATCCTACTTGGCACGACTTCACATAGACACCCTAGGACACTTGAACTCTGTGCTCTGATACCAAGTTTGTCACGACCCGAGCTACATCCTGGATGTGGCCAACACTCGAGAATCATTGCTGGCCCTCAAGCGAACCCTCATCCCGGATGACTACAAGCGGAAGACTAACTTGAGCATACATAAGCTTTAAATTGAAAGAAACGTTTAAAATAGTTTATTGACTCTCAAAATTGAACTGGATATACTAAGTATGAAACATAAGTTTTAAATAAAATATCTGAAACTGAAAGACTCTCCAAAACTGTCTATCTATGAAGCCTCTACTATACAAAGATGAGTGTTGGGAAAAGACCCACGACTCCTCAAAAGAACTACTACTAATAACTCATAAAAACTGGAGTCCTCCGGAAGTAAGGAGAGCTCACTCAAAAGCTGATGAACGGATGAAGTGATCTCAACAGACTCTTGTTAAGGATCCTAAGAACCTGTATCTGCATCATTAAAAGATGTAGGTTGAATGACATCAGTACATTGAATGTATGAGTATGTAATATAGCTGAATAACAAATAACTGAAAGAAATCACTGCATTAGATAACAATGTACTCAAGCTGAATGTAAAGAAATAAAGGAGTTACATCATTTAAAGCCTTACAAAATACTTTCTCATCTCTGAACTCAGCATAATACGTGATACATAAAAATACACTTTAACTGTATTGAGAGATTCTCTAACTGATAACCATCACTATGAGCTACATAATGATACATCGTCTCTCCCACGCTGCCAGAACTGTCCTATACCTTTTCGGGATATAGGACACCTCAACTAAGTGGATACACTAACCTATGTTTAAAAAGCAATAAGAAATCATCTAAAAAGTATGAACCTTCACCCATGTTGCCATGCATGGTTTATGGGGGCTGTGAGTTGTCTGAACTCTACCTCATATCGGTGCTCAATAATACTCCCGATAATATATAATCAAGCTCAGATGTTTAAAAAGACATAACTCTTCCTCCGATTTGAGATAATTGCTCAAACTATCCTCTTAAAAGAGGTAACTACTCTTGAAATAACTTTTGAACTCATAACTCATTTAGAAATCTCAGTTTCTCTGTTATCAATGTAAAAATTGATGCCTTTGGGAATACATAGTCCCCTTATACTCATACTTGAAAACTCTTTCTCAAAAAACATTTCAAAATCATATTATAATATCATCATTGATGACTCGGAAAATCATACTGCATAAACATTGATGGTATATCTAGATATAATACTTCTTAAACATTGATGACACACTCAATTGTCATACTAATCATGATTTAGAAACTTTTTTCTCAAAACTCATCTTTTATTTTCTCAAAACTCAGTTTAAGAACTCAAGTGTTGACTTTAAAAAAAGCTTTTCAAAATTTATAACTCAAAATAGGGTTCATGCTGAAATATAGACACGAACAAATCAACTCAAGGATCTCAATAACAATATAGAAACTCAATAATTAGGAATATAATTTTTAAAAGAAACATGAACTCAAGAACTCAAAATCAACTTATCCAAGAATACTCAAATCTAGGGAGTGATTTCGAGATTACTCTTTTACTGATCTGAAAGTAGATGTAGGGCATGAAGACGAACTAGTCCAACACTATGATAGTCTTACATATATGGAAGAACAAGTTTCTTGAACAAGAACCCTAATTTGAAGAAGAACGACCAAAAAATAATTTCTTGAGATTCTTGAATTAGTTTCTTGAAAATCTTTGAAGAAGAATCTTGAAAAAGAGTTGGAAGAACATCGCTTGAATACGAATCTTGAAAAGTATTTTAAAGAATCTTGCTTGGAAGTCTTATGCTTTGATATTCCTTAGAATTTTGTATTAGGGTTTGAGAGAGGAGAAGAAAGAATTAAAAAGATGGAAATAGTATTGTTTAGGGCTTCATAGGAGTTAAGAACTCTATTTTAAGGTTTTCCTAGTGGTATAAAGAGAAGAAGATTACCTTATTTAGAATTTTCCCGCGGCTAAAATGGAACTGCACTACATTATTTAGTAAACTGATCATAACTCTCTACTCGGAACAAGGAATGATGCAAACTTGGTGGCGTTGGAAAGATAATTCAAAGACCTTTAATTTGATAGGTTATGGGCCACATAAATCTTCATATTCTAAGAGATATGGTCGTTTGAAGTTGACCTAAGTATAATCTTACCTCAAAACTTAATATGTAAGGAAACTTTCAACTCAACTTTATGCTAGGAGATTCTAGTGACCTTAATTGATATCCAAAATAATTCCCACACTAAAAAATTTACCTTAACACCAAGAAAAATTAAGAGTCACTCAGTACGACCTTATACACATTTCAAGAATGGTTTGGGCTTAACTTAGAAATTTTTGGGGTGTTACAATATCTTTCCCTTAGGATCATTCGTTCTCGAATGATGGTTAAACTGAGGATGGGAGGGGTTACTCTTACTGTATTCAAGTCTAACTCAGAATCTCAAAGTACTTAACATAGAGTAATTATTTCGATCTAAATCACAAGATTCGGGTTCTACACCTCTCTAGGAAATCTCATCCTAAGAACACTACTCGTTATCACTATATTCAGTTAACCTTGAGCTCATATAACAAAATACCTAATGTATCACACATTGTCAACATGTTAATAACACCACATTAAAGCTTAGAACTTTAACCACTCCATAAACTCCTACTAACCCACTTTCTAAGAACTTCGCATCCTCTCATTATCACAAAACTACTATCAACAATACAACTCTCCAAAACTAAAAATTAATACTGAAAAGACTTTAGGGCGAAAGACCATAACCATGATTCATTCGAGAAATCTGATATAAGAATATGCATGACATAATATTATGTTGCTAACTATTAAGAGTAATTCATGGATTTGTGAGAATGAACATACTGTGAGAATGAATGCTTATATGAATAGGTTCATATCATGAGACTGATATCCATAACTTTATGGATAAGATTGAGATCAATGGGCAAAGTCTTTACCCCTCATTCAGGAAACTGAGCATCGATGTGAGTCTCTCTGAAGTGTATAAGCATAGGTCAAAGTGTATAAGCATAGGTCATAGACACAATTCTGATATTAGGAATATCCACAAGATGTTGTAATAACTTCGCTTAAGGAGTATGCAAGATTATAAACGAATTGATATATCTCGAAAACTCTTTTCGAAGACATCTCTATCTCATCCTCAACACTTGACTTGATTTCTCATCTTATCATCTCCCCCCTAGGTTTGGAGTTGACATCTAAAGACATGGATCTATTCTCATTATCTCGAAACTGGTCTACATTCCATTTACTCTAATACTCAGGAAAGGCTTATGTCATGGCTAATGAACTCTCCATAAGAAGGTACTAAGACTCCTTCTAAGACCTCTTTCTAAGATGCTTCTCTTAACCTCTTCTCAATGGCTTACAAGGCTGCTTCAACTAGCTCTTAAGGGAAAACAATTAATGCTTACCTCAGCCTATTACACATTAATAGCTCAATTATACTATCTAGGCACATATGAAGAATAATCATTAACTTAATTAGAATCTCTAACTACATACGATCTTGGGTATACCTCTTAATTATCTTGTTAATCTAATGACTTTGCCACACTTCATTGCTTTCATCTAAAAGTTAGAATCTCATACTTGTACCACTCACACTTGTAAGACGTAACACCTTAATTTCTTACCTACTCTATGTCAAAACTACCAGATTAGATCTTGAACGAACATCATCACCCTCATGTTTCCATTCTTTTGATCATGACGCTCATATCAAATTCAAGCTTAATGTTCATTACTAAACCTGGATATCAATATGATTGCTCGCTTATTATACTAACTTACAACTACTAGATGAAGTTAAGAAACACTTGCCCACTAAGACCTTATGACAAGTAGTCAATCTTTATCTCTCTGTCTACATACTAATGGATTATCGTCATATTCAATTTCATGACTTAAGTACTATTTACTCATTCACTATACATCATTGCCTAATAAGTTCTATAACCCTTTGAATATTATGGGCTTTCCCTTTAAGATCATAAGTCCAACTTAGAGCTATCACCTCATGAATACTCATGTTCTTCTATTCAACACCTACTGTCATGACCCAGGGGTAACCCCTAAATGTAACAAGGTGTATAAGACCCCGAGAGGCCTTATACAAGCCACTTAGCAAATCATAACATAAAGTAATGAATAGTGTGATAATTAAAACATTTCAACACAATCGAAGTCTTTTATAAAACGAGCGGAAGTGTAATACCATAGTCTCAAACCATCTAAACAACATGAATAAAGTCTTGAGACGCAGCCCATACAATAATCCAAGACATAAAAGAAAGAAATAAGAGAAAAAGGTGATCACATCCTCAAATACAATAAGGACTCACCAAATCATCACTTCATTGATCAACAACGAAGCTAGCCACGAGTATGAGAATCTATGTCGCCGGACCCTACATTTGATAAGAATGTAGGCAAGAGTATGCGTTGGTACAATTAAGTACTAATTATGATAGCTAGCATAAACAACATAAACATCATGGTTAGTCAATATAAACCATAAGCATAATCATGCACACACATCAATATCATAATAAGAAAGGAATACTTCTCAAGTAACCTTACTCATCCTTAGTCAAGACTTGGGTCATCACCTCTTAGTCAACTTACCTCATTGAAGGTACCTCAAGCAACAATCAGAGATATTCATTCTTCAGAAGATAATTCACATAGTTTATACTTACTTTTAAAGACATGGGGATTCGCCTCATTGCCTAACTTATAAAGGCTAATGGGTATTCGCCTCTTGCCTTACTTACCTTAAGATCATGGGTACTCACCTCCACAATCACATCATATGACACAATACTCGCCTCCACATCATTTCATAAGGAGCATGGGTACTCGCCTCCATTTCCATTCATCATATAAGGAACATAGGGAATCACCTCTTGTTCAATTCTAAGGAGTATATGAAATAACCTCATATCCTTTATATATGGAGGTAAATGGTAGTCGCCTCTAGCCTCATTATTTACATAATCTTTTAGTCTAGATTTATTTAAGGTGAGCCATCCTTTCAACCTAGAATCACTAATGTGAGAAAGCCTTTCACATTCATACATTCATAATGAAGCAATTCATGTGGGAAGTATCCCTTCCTCAACAATAACATCAATCACCAACAATTCACATCATAAGCTTTACAATCAAAGCCCTATATCTCATGATCATCATCTAAGCATTATTCCCAAGCAACTCTAATCATAATTCATCAATCCTATAAGAACAAGCCTAAACCCATAAAGTTTCCCTTCATGGCACTAACCCAATTATATCAATTCTAGGTTATAATCATGGAATAGGCATGGGTACATGTAATTTCACTCTAATAACATGTAATTCTACTAATTCAATCATAAACAATCACAATTCATTCAATTGGATCAACATGCATCATAACCCACAACATTGGAGAAAACCTTAACTAGAATTGGGGATTTAGACTTCACAATTGGGGAATTCTAGGGGACTCCATAGGAGGAAGGATCCCATGGATGAAAAGCCATCATACCTTGATTACAAATCCCACAAAGCTTGGAAGATTGGAGACTTGACTTGACCTAGCTTGATTCCTCTTCTTCTTCTTCAACTTTCTAGAGAGAGAATTTTTTAGAGGAGTTTTAGGTTTTCTTTTGGGATTTAAGAGAATGACTTAATTGGGAGATTTTGGGGGTTAAAATACTTATATATGTGGTCTAGACTTAGACAAAATGAGACCACATTGATTTAATTAAAACCGAAAAAGACCCATAAGCCCTCAACATAACCGTTCCAACAGGCCCACCCACGAGACCCCACTGATGGACCATGGATGGACCTACGATCAGTCCTGGTTGGGCGTGGTTCCACGTCTAGGACTCGAATTTTGGGCCTCGACCTATAAACCCTCGACCACGATCCGTGGTCTGACCGGCGGACCATTGGTTAGGCCGTGGTCTGGAGGTCCTTCATTGGCCTAAGGTGACCAATCCGTGAACCCCTACTACGGTCCATGGGTCAGTCCACGGGACATGGATGGCACCTGCAATTTCCCAAAAACTACTATTTTGCCTCATTTCGAATCCGGGGTGTTACACCTACACTTGGTGATTACTAAGACAATGACGCCTCATGATAACCTCCTTTCTAGTTAAAGTATACTCTAACTCATCCTAACTAGTAACCATTCCTCTACCTTCTATAATGAACTCTATACAAAATTATTTCTTCTTAGTCTACCCATAAGGGAAAACTCCTCATTGATAACCTACTGGGTGCATGACTATAATAACATATCTTGCCTCATCACTATCTCCCTTTCTTAGGTTACCGGACTTCTACATGCATTCTTTTAACTCTGGGCACTCTTACTACTACTGCTTATAATCTCATAACTCATACTATCTTTTCGGGTGAAAATACTACCCAATCTGCAAAACACACTTTCACATAAGGGTCTCAACTGAAACAAGGTTTAGAGAAAAGAGTCTGGGAATACATCTCAGTTTTAGCTCGAACGCATGATTCATATGAAAAAGTGTGTATTCTTTTGAATCTCAATACTTAAGCTCACTCATGGGCTTCTCTTAAGCCCCTTTGTAATCTCATGAATTTCTCAAGACTTTTGCTGAGAGAAACTTATCGACAATGAACTAACTTTCATTTTCAACTACCTTGAGTATGGGGGATTGTCAATGAGAAACACACGAGTTTTGAATAAGTTCTTTATGACACAACTCTATTGCACGATTTAGAGTATGAAAGAATGGAAACTTTTCATAAATGTCTGTAGTCCCTCATTTATAGAAATAGGAGACTCACAACCATAAATAAGATCCTACTTGACACAACTTCATAGACACCCTAGGACACTTGAACTCAATGCTCTGATATCAAGTTTGTCACAACCCAAGCTACACCCTAGACGTGGTCGGAACTCAAGAACCATTGCTGGCCCTTAAGCGAACCCTTATCCTGGCTGACTACAAGCGAAAGACTAACTTGAGCATACATAAGCATTAAATTGAAAGAAATGTTTAAAAACAGTTTATTGAATCTCAAAACTGAACTGGATATACTGAGTATGAAACATAAGTTTTAAATAAAATATCTGAAACGAAAAGACTCTCCAAAACTGTCTATCTATGAAGCCTCTACTATACAAAGATGAGTGTTGGGACAAAACCCACAACTCCTCAAAAGAACTACTACTAACAACTCATAAAAACTGGAGTCCTCCGAAAGTAAGGAGACCTCACTCAAAAGTTGATGAGTGGATGAAGTGATCTCAACAGACTATTGTTGAGAATCCTAAGAACTTGTATCTGCATCATTAAAAGATGCAGGTTGAATGACATCAGTATATTGAATATACGAGTATGCAATATAGCTGAATAACAAATAACTGAAAGAAAGCACTGCATTAGATAACAATGTACTCAAGCTGAATGTAAAGAAATAAAATAGTTAAATAATTTAAAGCTTTACAAAATACTTTCTCTGAACTCAACATAATAAGCGATCTATAAAAATACACCTTAACTCTATTGGGAGATTCTCTAACCGACAACCATCACTATGAGCTACATGATGATACATCGTCTCACCCACGCTACCAGAACTGTCCTATACCTTGCCGGGATATAAGACACCTCAACTAAGTGGATCCACTAACCTATGCTTAAAAGAAATAAGTAATCATCTAAAAAGTATGACCCTTTACCCATGTTGGATTACATGGTTTATGGGGGCTGTGAGTTGTCTGAACTCTCCCCCATATCAGTGCTCAATACTAGTCCCAATAATATATAATCATGCTCATATGTTTACAAAAACATAACTCTTCCTCTGGCTTGAGATAATTTCTCAAACTACCCTCTTAAAAGAGGTAACTACTCTTGAAATAACTTTTGAACTTATAACTCATTTAGAAATCTCAGTTTCTCTTTTATCAATGAAAAAATTGATGCCTCTGGGAAAACATAGTCTCCTTATACTCATACTTGAAAACTCTTTCTAAAAACATTTCAAAATCATATTATAATATGATCATTGATGAGTCGGGAAGTCATACAACATAAACATTGATGGTATATCTAGATATCATACTACTTAAACATTGATGGCATACTCGATTGTCATACTAATCATGTTTTAGAAACTCTTTTCTCAAAACTCATCTTTTATTTTCTCAAAACTCAATTTAAGAACTCAAGTGTTGGCTTTAAATAAAGCTTTTCAAAATTTATAACTCAAAATAGGGTTTATGCTGAAATATAGACATGAACAAATCAACTCAAGGATATCAATAACAATATAATAACTCAATAATTAGGAATAGAATTTTTAAAACAAACATGAACTCATGAACTCAAGAACTCAAAATCAACTTATCCCAAGAATACAAATCTAGGGAAAAAATCCTAGATTGTTCTTTTACTGCTCTGAAAGTAGACATAAGGCGTGAGGACGAACAAGTCCAACACTATGATAGCCTTACACACATGGAAGAACAAGGTTCTCGAATAATCTTGAAGAAGAACCCTAATTTGAAGAAGAACGATCAAGAATCCTTTCTTGAGATTCTTGAATTAGTTTCTTGAAAATCTTTGAAGAAGAATCTTGAAAAAGATTTGGAAGAACATCGCTTGATTACAAATCTTGAAAAATATTTTAAAGAATCTTGCTTGGAAGTCTTATGCTTTGATATTCCTTATAATTTTGTATTAGAGTTTGAGAGAGGAGAAAAAGGAATTAAAAAGATGGAAATAGAATTGTTTAGGGCTTTATAGGAGTTAAGAAATCCATTTTTAATGTTTTCCTAGTGGTATAAGGAGAAGAAAATTACCTTATTAAGAATTTTCCTGTGGCTAAAACGGAACTGCACTACATTATTTAGTAAACTAATCATAACTCTCTACTCCAAACAAAGAATGACGTAAACTTGGTGGTGTTGGAAAGATAATTCAAAGACCTTTAATTCGATAGGTCATGGACCACGTAAATCATCATATTCTAAGAGATATGGTCGTTTGAAGCTGACCTAAGTAGAATCTTACCTCAAAACTTAATCTGTAAGGAAACTTTCAACTCAACTTTGTGCTAGGAGATTCTAGTGACCTTAATTGATATCCAAAATAATTTCCACACTAACGAATTTACCTTAAAACCAAGAAAAATTAAGAGTCACTCAGTACGACCTTATACGCAATTCAAGAATGGTTTGGGCTTAACTTAGAAATTTTTGGGGTGTTACATATGTGTTTTCTCTTATTTTAATAATAACGAATGTCAATATTATGTTAGATTATCCATGTGAAAATGATACATATTTCGAGGTCTAAGACATTCCAAATATAAAGTTCTTTACTCTTTGAGACAACCAACTACAATCTAAATTTCTATTTTACTCTCTAAAAAGAATCTTCTTATCTCTCCTTAATATTATATTCTTATTTCTATTTCATGCTTAATTTCTTATTTTATAATATAATTTTTTTCTTTCTCTTTCCCAAATCATCACTTTATATAATTTTCATGTGATATAAAATTTTATGTTTTTAATTTTTTTATTTAATATAAAATTATATTTTATTCGGAGAAAACAATATTGATGATGAATTAAGTTGAAGACGATACAATACCTTTAGAATTAGTTACACATAAGAAAACACATATCTCATTTAAAATTCTTCACAATTTTTGGTGTAGTTTGAGAAGACAACACTAGAACTTTTGATATAATAAGAAAGTTAGAGCACCTAGAACATATCTTCATCGCTAATGGACATAGAGGGGTCAGGCATCCCAATATCTTCATACCAGCTATGCCTGCAAGAACAGAGGATCAGAACAAAGGTTTAAACAAAGAGGTATCGAGAGGAGGACAAAGATTCTACCCAGCAAAGAATGAATGTAAATCATTAACAAAACACAAAGGTCCACCGAAGAGCTCAACTGAAGCAAAAAATATAAATATGGAAGAAAATTTGAATGTTGATTCGAAAATGAGAAGCAAGAATTAGGAAAATTATTGATGATGCAGAACAAAATAAGCGCTAGATGTGAGATAAACAAGGAAGCCATTATCTCAGGAAGAGCTGCAGAGAATAAGAGAAGTTGCTAATTAGGAAACCTTAGAGATAAGGAAACATGTTTCATTTTATTTGTGTTATGTGGATTATGGACAGGAAAATCAGGGTTGTTGCTCCTGTACTGTGTTTGTTTAGATTCTGAATAAAGCCCAAGATTGAAAAAAAAGCCTTACCTTTCTTACTCGATAAACGGGATTGCCCCAACAAGAACAAACTCATCCCGATCCTTATATCTGCCACCATTTCTAGAGAATAGCAGGATAGTTGAGTAAACTTGAGGTTGTACTCCTACACAGTCATTACTTCCTATTTTAGATTTAAGAACTCCCTCACCTTAGCTTCCCTTATCTCTCGGGGAAACTAAGAAAACATTCTCAAATACATCCTAACTCAAAAGTGGTGCTCTCTCTGCCATGATCTTCTTCCACTGATCGTACCATATCCTTGAAACCCTTTTGAGCTGATATGAGGCTAACTCCACACACTCTGTATCAGCAACACACATAACCTCAAACACTTTCTGAAGCTCTTCCACAAAGTTCTTCTGATCCTCAATTGATCTACGACCTTGTGAATTCTGGGGGATTCATCCTCAAAAAGCTCACAGATTCTAGACGTAGCAGACACATCCTGATGATCCACTCCTTGTTGACCAACCTATTTTTCACAACCTGAGTAAACATCTGAATAACATTCTTGAACTCAAACTTTAGTGACATCTCCATAAGGGTGTTGCACTTTTGGTGCATTATGAGCTTCTTGAGCTTTAAGATTAGAATTCCTCCTAGCAGGACGTCCTCGAACAACTCCTTCTGGAGGCATGATTAGAAAAGACAGACACACACACTATAGAAGAAACTTTTATATAGTTGAACTTTATTGCACATATGAGAGTAAGAAGAAAGTGAAAAGTTGCTATATGTCGTAGCTTTCTCATAATAGATGTGGCACGCTTCACACCAATAAGATGTACTCGTCTAGACATGACTTCATAGACACCTTAGGACTCTTGAACTCTGTGCTCTGATACCAAGTTTTTCAATCCCTGAGCCTAGACCCTGGACGTGGCCGGCACTCGAGAGCCATTGCTGGACTCTTGAAATTCAAGTATATTTTTTTCACTTGTAAAAGGTGATGTTGTGGATTCATATCCATATACAAAGATATAATGTTAGTGGGGTACAAATGAGTTATGGTTCGACAAGTAAATTTGTAAGATATAAAGTACGGTTTGTGCTTTAGGGCATACCAAATTTTCATATAAGTCCTCTCATTATTGTATCTTTCTCAACAGTAACTATTATATAAAAATCCCTGAAGGATTTAAAAGGTTTTAAAGCGACTCAATTGAATAGTACCTCAATGGTTGTGCGGTTGCCTACCATAAAGATCAATTTCTATCTCATTAAAATGGTTAGAAAGAACCATATCATAGAGAAATTGGTACACTTATGTGTCCTACTATTATTATTCATGGTATGATAATTTTATTAATGTGCATGCAAAATATAACGTCACTCTTTATTAGAGTGAATCAAGTATCGATAGAAATTGTTTATTCTGATCAATCGTGTCAAAGTTTATTGATTATGAAATGACAGGAAATTAATTGATGTTTATGAAGTTTGATCTCAAGAAAGTTTTATGTTATCATGTGGAAACAGTGTCATATCACATAAGAAAACCAATTTTATTGAAAGTATGCGTCAATGCGTGGTTGTTGCTACTAACAAATCAAACGAGCAATTTGTCTACGTCGATAAGGTCAAGAATTGAAATATATTTGGTTGAGATCAATAACTTAGCACATCCACAAAATATGTGACCTTTCTTTGAAAAGAGATATTCCAACAACAATATATGAAGACAATGTTGCATGTATAACTCAACTAGGAGGAAGCCACATCAAAGGAGACAAAATAAAGCATATTTCATCGAAGTTCTTTGTCTTACTTGTGATTTTAAAAAGAAGGATGAAATCAATTCTCAACAAGTTAGTTCAAGTGATAGTTTAACATATATATTCACCCGGGCATTATCAACTTAACCTTTGAGAAGCTGAGGTACAAGATTAGAATACGTCATCTTCAAGATGTTAAGTGATGTCTTTCTTAGAGAAAGTAAATACGTGTTGCACTCTTTTTCCCTTAACCAAGATTTTATCCAGCTAACTTTTCTTGGTAAAGGATTTTAATGAGGAAATAAACAAAGGTATTACTATACTTTTCTTTCACTAAATTTTTTCTTTTGTATGGACATTAAGAGGGAGTGTTGTAAAATGGATGTCCACATAAATATACTTTATGTTGTAACATTAATGTACACACAATATACATCTTGTGTAAGATGGATATACACACAACATACTATGCATTGTAAACTCGCCACCCATATAATATACTTGGTGCCTAAGTGTATGCATAACAAATAGATATCCATATAATTTACTTGATGCCCAAAATATATATATATATATATTCCTCTTTTTGTAACATAACATAAGACAGTAGTATTTGAAAAGAAAAATGTTGCACTTACTATCTTTTCTTCTATCTTTATTCTTAATTGTAGTCATTATCTTTATTTTATAACATTTATTAAATTAAATATAATAAATTATTTACCTGAAATGAAGACATAACATTATAACTTAAATCACATAGTATATCTCAACAATTATATCCTTATATGTGTATGTATCTAAACAATGTAATGATTAATAAAGGCTCAAGTATTAGCAATGTATGTGGAACATCATGACATAAGTTTTAGTATTTTTAAAAAGGATGGAAAGTCAGAAGTTGTAAAATTTTATAGCCAAGTAGCATGCTTCAACATGAAATTTGTGATAAACAATATTCGTTGTGTAATAAAGTAATCTCCAAGAATTGATTAAAAGTTTGGTTGAAAATAGAAACTGTCCAATTGAAGAAGCAACTATTGCATTTTTTGGCTTTTGTTTACAGAATTGACATTAGGTGGCATGATAAGGGATGTAGTTATAGCATATTTTAAGGAAATGATCATAAATTTCAACACTTTGCCGTCCAAATCTATGGCTAGAGTTGGATCAAATTTTAAGAAGAAGCACATGTGAGTTGAATCAAATTAATAACAAAGAGAACTTCTCAATTTCATAGGTTGACCTTAGGATATATCTAGCCAAAAAGACTTTATCCAACATTTTTTTATTCTTGTGTCTCTTCAAACGTTTTCATCCATGGTTACGTTACTTTTTATTTAATAGATGACTTAATCTAGCTAACGTTGAGTTTCAAACAAGAAATCATGGCCTGTTGGTGTGTATATATAGGTGCATCAATGAGCTTAAAACTTAGCTTCATCATCTATGCATCAAGAAATTTACTATATTCTCATCTATGCATACTCTATTTGTTGAAGGAGAATCATCTAATTCTTTCCAATGGAGGTACGATGTATTTCTAAGTTTCAGTGGTGAAGATACTCGAAAAAACTTCATCAGTCATCTTAAATTCCGATTGTGTCAAGTTGGAATTAGTACCTTTATAGATGATGAGGAAGTGATGAAGGGCGAGGTCATTTCAACGAAACTTGAAAAAGCAATTGAACAATCTAGAGTTTCCATTGTTTTCTCGAAAAAATATGCTTCATCTAGTTGGTGTCTTGAAGAACTTGTTAAAATTCTCGAATGCAGAGAGACGTTGAAGAAGGTCGTTTTGCCTATATTCTATGATGTTGATCCTTCTCAAGTACGCAACCCAATTGGATATTTTGATGAATCTTTGACTAGACGATTTGGGGCACAAAGAACGGAGAAGTGGAAAACTACTGCACTTACTAAAGCTGCAAATTTATCTGGATGGGATTCGCGAAATGTTGTTTATGGGTACTATTTCTTGATTCAACTATTTAATTTTATCTTTTATTTGACCTTTGTTTATACTATGTGATACAAATTCATTTATTTTTATTTTTGCTAAAAATTTGTAGGCATGAATCATAATTAATTGAAAGTATTATAAAGCGAGTCTTACAAGAGGTAAGTCAGACACTTCTAGATGTTGCTTGTTACCCGGTTGGAATTGATCCTAGTATCAAAGATCTAATAGAGTTGTTATTCAAAAGTGGATGTCAAGATGAAGTTCGCATGATTGGTATATATGGCATTGGTGGAATTGGAAAAACTACTCTTGCTAAAGCTTTCTACAACCAAATATTTCGACACTTCGGTAGTAGTTGTTTCCTTTCAAATGTTAGATCAGAAGCTGGCACATTTAATGGTTTAGTCAAGTTACAAGAAAAACTTCTTCATCAAATCCTAAAAACTAAGGATTTCGAAGTTAATGATGTTGCTGAAGGCGTTAATTTAATCAAAGCAAGACCGGGGTCAATGAAGGTTCTGATTGTTCTTGATGATGTGGACCATATAAGCCAATTAGAATCCTTAATAAGAGAAAGAAGTTGGTTTGGTTCGGGTAGTTTAATAATTGTTACAACCCGAGACAAGCATTTGCTATGTGGGCTTACAGCAAAAGAAAAATTCAAGGCCAAACTTTTATATGACAATGAAGCTATGCAACTCTTTAGTTGTCGTGCCTTTAATAGTTTTTTTCCACCACATGAGTATGTTGAGTTATCACAAGAAATAATCAAATATTCAGGTGGTCTACCATTAGCTCTTGTGACATTGAGGTCACATTTGCGAGGAAGATCGGTAGAAGAATGGAGACATGAATTCGTTAAACTAAGAGCAATTCCTCATAGTGATATTCAAAAGATTCTCAAGATAAGCTTCGACGGACTTGATTATGATACTCAAAGTGTTTTCCTTGATATTGCATGCGCCTTCCATGGCTTCTTTGAGGATGAAGTTACCAAAATACTAAATGCGTGTGGTTTTTATTCTGAAAGTGCAATTGCAACTTTAGTCCAAAAACGCTTGCTCGATAGGGCTTGGCATCGCTTAGTGATGCATGATCTAGTGCGAGACATGGGAAGAGAAATCGTTCACATGGAATCACCCCGAGACCCGGGAAAACGGAGTAGATTGGTCATCCCTCAAGAAGTCTGCTATGTTTTACGAGGAAATAAAGTCGGTAATTCTCCACCAATTTTTATAAAACATTTTTTTCCTCTTAATTTCTACGACTTAACATGGTCTTATGATTTCTTTTATTGAACTAAAGGGTTCCAAAAAAGTAGTGCTGAAGGTAGATCGATGGACATTAAAGGGAGTGAACTTGAGCACCATGGCATTTAAGAAAATGAAAAATCTTAGGGTGCTTATAATTGATAAGTTACATATTAGTGGAGATTTTGAGCTATTGTCCAAGGAGCTCAGATGGTTATCTTGGCAAAATTGTCCTTTAAAATATATACCATCAAATTTTCCAGCTAAGAATCTTGTCGTTATAGATATGCGGAAGAGTGATATCCAAGAGTTTGGTTTGAATCTGCAGGTTTGTTACTCTATTCTACAATATCATGTGTACTATTATTGCAACTGAGTGAAACAAAATCTTACTTGAATCTATATTTGGTTTGCTTCTAGTGTTGTAAAAGTTTGAAGAGGCTGGATCTTTCTGATTGCAAGAGTCTCAAAAGAACTCCGAACTTCAACGGTTTACAAAGTCTTGAGTTTTTGTTGCTAAATGGTTGCTCAAGTCTGAGAAAGATCCATCCATCAATAGGAAATTTGTGCAGACTAAGACTTCTAAATTTGCGTGGTTGCAAAAAGATTTATGGATCCTCCGAGTAGTATATGTCAACTAAAATCCCTTGGATGGGTTGGACATTAGTGGCTGCTCATCTATAAAAACACTGCCGGTTGACTTTGGAGTTATGCCAGGTCTAAGAACTCTTTCTGCACTTGAAACGGATATAAAACAATGGCACGGGTTTGTTGAAATGCCAAGACATCTTGAATCATTGAACGTGGGAGGTGAAAATTTAGAAGGCAAAAGGATATCTTTAGGAAGACGAGTCCATTGGATACAATCCTTGTCGACTTCTCTTTCGTGTTTAAGTCTTATATATTGTGGCTTCTCCGAGACTGATATACCAAGGGATATCGGGAATTTATACAACTTAACTTATCTAAATTTGAGTGGCAACAGCTTTCGCTGTCTACCTTTTGACTTTTCTGAGTTACAATTGTTGTGTTCATTGCGTTTGAATGACTCTGAGGATCTTGAAACACTCCCATCAGTATCTAATTTAAAATATCTTCGGACTTTTGAAGTTGCAAATTGCAGGAAGTTGGTCAACATTACAGGGCTAGAAAATCTCCCTTCTATAGAGCGGATCAACATGCTTAATTGTACTTCACTGCAGAATCCATTCAAAGAAGGCTTCTTTAGTGCACCTGCTCTAGCATTTCCATCTAGAGAATATCCGTATCTGGTTAGGCTCTCTCTCTCTCTCTCTTTCCTGTCATAGTAATAATCGTTCGTCTTCTTCTGATGAAGGGCATAGAAATTTATCTTCAAAGCAATGAGATTCCAGATTGGTGCAGCAATCAAGTAACAGCTTCATCTATCTCGTTCACTATGCCGACACATAATAAGGAGTATCAGTTTTTAGGAATGATTGTCTGGTGTGTTCGCGAACTTGTCAAAGTACGCTCTTCTGGTCCATGGCAAGGCTTGGGGTTTAGTATTTCTGGAGAAATGTTTTCAGGTGTCTTCTTGCGTTATGATAATGTCATACCTGCTGAACACATGGAACTATCATGTGTACTTCACAGATCTTACTTAGACACACCTTTTGAAGGTGCGATCAAAGGAGGTGAAAAGATGGAACTCTTTGAGTTGAGTAAATATATTACAAGTAAAGAAGATAGGTATTCATTTGCTATATTTAGAACAAACAAGGAAAAGTTACATCATTGCCAGCACTAGTAGATCATTCTCACTCTCAGATTAACAGAAGCCAAGACCTAAATGAAGTCTCACTGGAGCAAGAAAGTTGCGATGGGGGAAGCATACTGAAAATGATAAGAACGTCCTTTTCTATCGACCCACTCTCTCTGTACCTCTCTGTTTCTGTATATCTTCTTTTTCTCATCATCGTTCTTCACTATGTTGTCTTGTAATACTTCTTGAGAATACCCTGTATTGTATGAGATTATTGATGGATAAAGCAGAGACTAATAATTTAGGAGAGTAAATATACTTTTGACTCTATTCAATAGGCTAAAATTCTCATAGACCTAAATTACAGTAATTGAACTCTTTAAATAGAGTTTTACTAACGTAAAATCGATAGTAGTCCACTAATTCCTACTATCACTCAACTACTAACAATCACAAAAAATTCTGCTACTTTTATTCAACAAACTACTTGCTTGCTAAATACTCGATCAACTAAAAAGTACTAACAACTGAAAGATAAAAAACAATAACCAACAATCCCTCCCTTAAACGGAAAGTCACACTATCAGTTTATCATGCTTGCAACTGACAACTTGTTTCAAATGTGATTTTCTAAAGTGCAAGTACCAAGTAATTTTCTGAACTTCAGGAAGGATGCCAACTTGAGAGATTTGGTAAGCACATCAGCAATCTAACTTTCACTTCTGCAGAAGATGAGATCGATTACTCTCTCTTTTGTGAGGTCCTGAAGTTCAGTTCACACATGTTGAACAACCTCTTTAGAGAGCTGTATTGCTCAACTGCTGTCACAATGAATGGTAGTAAGGTAATTCTGCTTGAAATAAAATTCTTCAAGAACCTTGCGCATCCAAATTGCTTGACCGGCACATCCTGCTGCTGCTATAAATTCAGCTTCTGTAGTTGATAAAGTCACAATTGATTGCTTTCGTGAAGACCATGAAATTTCTCCCGACCCCATCATAAAGACATAACCAAATGTATTCTTCCGATCATCAGATCTCAAGAATATTCACTGTCAGTAAAGCCAATCAAGTTTGATTTTTCTCCTTTCGCGTAAAACAGACTATAATTAGTAGTTCCTTGCAAGTAGCAAAAAAAATCACTTTGCATCTAGAAGATGAATCTCTTTGGGATGTTCTATGTATCTACTAATGAGACTTACAACATGCATAATTTCAGGTCTTCTGGCCGTTAAATACACCAAAATTCCCACTATTTTCTTATAAAGATTGTTGTCTACTCTTTTTTCTACAGGTTCTTTCATGAGCTTCAAACCGAACTCAGTGGGACTCCTGGTAGAGTTACAACTCTTCATCTGAAATCTGTCCAAAATCTCTTTAGCATACTTTTTTGGTATGATGAAAATCTCATAAGCATATTGAACAACTTCAATGACCAGAAACTACTGTATCATTCCAATATCAATAATCATATCAAATTCCACCGTCATGGACTTCTTTAAACTTCAAACCATGGAGTTATCATTTCCGGTGGAAGTTTAAGTCATCCACATATAAACAAAAAAAATGAGCATTTTCCTTTATCACCAATTAAACAGTGTGCGCTCATATGGACATTTCTTAAATCCCTCCTTAGAAAGATAATCATTTATACAACTATACCAAGCTCGTGAAACTTGTTTTAGTCCATACAATGCCTTCTTTAATTTACACACTTTATGTTCTTCTCCAACCTTGACATAACCAGGAGGTTGATCCAAATATACCCACTCATTAAACTCCCCCCGTAAGTGTCCAGTTTGCTGAATGAGTTCTCTCAAATGGAGAGTTCTTCCATTAAATAGAAAGAATTCTGATTTACATGCCTAAAAATCTACTATTCACGCCCCTAAATATATGCTATTCCTAATTATAATGTTACTAAAAATATGCTATATTAATCCCTCATATCTCCTATATATGGAAAGCAATTGACACCATCAATACACAAATATTTAGAGCTATTACATAAATATGTACAACTATTTAGAATCTATCCGACATGCTAACATCCCCCCTTAAATTGATGCCGGTGAATCAAAAAACATTAATTTGCTTACCAAAAACTGATGACTCGTCATGCCATAGATTTTGTAAACACATCAACTATTTGAAGATCATTGGATATATGTGGAAGAGTAATGGCTCTCTTATCTACAACTTCTCTGATAGAATGACAATCCACTTCTATGTGTTTGGTCCTTTCATGATAAACCGGATTGGTAGCAATCTGAATGGCACTTGCGTTGTCAGCATGGAGAGAAGTGGGACTAGATTGAGGAAATCCAATTTCTGCAAGTAAATCACGAAGCCAAACAATCTATGACCAAGCAGTAGACATTGCGCAATATTGAGATTTTGTTGAAGATTTTGAAACACGGTCTTGCTTATTGCACTTCCAAGATATCAAGGAATCTCCAAGAAACATACACCAACCCGTGAAAGAACGGCGAATATCAGGACATCCGGCGCAATCAGAATCTCTAAATGCATTAAGCTAAATCGGAGAACCACTAGGAAAGAATAATCCACAAATAGATGTTCCCAAGAGATATCGAATAATGTGATGAAAAACCACCAAATGTAGATGGCGAGGAGCCTGCATAAATTGACTCACTTGTTGAACTGCAAAAGAGATATCAGGCTGAGTAATAGTAAGATAATTTAGGCTCCCAACTAATTACCGATACAAAGTAGGATTAGGAAGAAGATCTCCTTCCGCACGACGATACTTTACATTCAATTCCATTGGAGTATCTACAGAGAAAGATTCTTGAAGACCATCCAGAACAATCAAATCTTGAGTATATTTGTGATGGTTCAAGAACACACCTGAAGAATCATAATGAACTTCCAACCCCAAAAAGTATGTAAGAGTACCAAGATCTTTCATATGAAAATAATCCTTTAAGTTGTTGTTGGAGGCTAGCAATTAGTGACAAATCAGTTCCTCTGATAATAATATCACCTGTATACACCGAAGAAAGGACACAACCTGTAGATGTTTTTCAAAGAAACAAAGATGAATCATAGTTTCTCGGCTCAAAAGAGAATTGAAGCAAAGTAGACCAAAACTTGCCAAACCAAGCTCTAGGAGCTTGTTTTAATCCATACAAAGACTGCTTCAACTCACATACATCAGATGTAGGTTATGAGAACAAACTAGGATGGGCTTTCATAGAGATAGATATCTTCTCTGAGATCAGCATGAAGAAAATCATTTTTGACATCCATTTGATAAACATGCCACTTTTGTGATGTAGCAATGGCAATAATAGTTCGCACTGTAGTCATATTTGCTACCGGTGCAAGAGTCTCCTCATAGTCCACACCATACTCTTGTTTGTTACCAAGGACCACCAATCGAGATTTGTACCGATCAAGAGTTCCATTAGAGTGAAGTTTAATTGAATAAACCCATTTGCATCTAATTGTACTGACATTTGAAGGAAAGTAACAATATCCCATGTGTTATTTTCTTTAAGAGCCAAAAGTTCTTCCTACATTCCTTTCTGCCAACATTCAAGCTTGGAGGTATGTGAGTAACTTGTTGGAATAGAGATGGTGGACAAAGTAGAAGAAAAATAATAAAAGTTAGGAGTATGAGATATCTGGTTGATCGGTGGGGAGGCTCAAAAGGAGCAGGCCTTGAAGAAATCTCATATTTTGGTTGTTGAGCAGTCTCAGGTGGCGGATCTATTTCAGGAAGGGGTAAAGTTGGTCGACGTCCTTCATATACAAATCCAGGTTTGAACCGCTTTGAAGATGATGAAAAATCCTCAAAAATGGGAAGAGGAGGAGAAATAGAAGATGACTCAACATGAGTAGGAAAGAAATACCGATTCTCAAAGAAAACAACATTTCTGGAAACACAAAACCTATTAGAACTTGAATCATAGCAAAGAAACCTTTCTGCGAAGTATTATAGCCCATAAAAGAACATTCAGTAGACTGAACAGAAAGTTTGTTGTGTTGAGAAGGAGGCAAATGCACAAAGCAAACACAACCAAATATATGAAAATTATGATAACTAGGATTTTTGTGATAAAGACGATAATATGGAGACTCAAGATTTAATACTTTAGATGACAATCTATTAATCAACTAAACAACAATAGACAAAGCTTCCACCCAGTATTAGATGGGACATATGACTCAATCAATAAAGTACGAGTGACATCTAAAAGGTTACAATTTTTACTCAGCAACCCCATTTTGTTATGGTGTATATACACAAGAGCGTTGTGAGATGATTCTTTTCTCAGGCAAGAAATTATTGAATTCACAAGACATATATTCTCCACCAGAATCGGATTTTAATATTTTGATAGAGGTGGAAAATTATGCTTCAATATAAGCCAAAAATTTCTTGAACATGGAAAATATATCCATGTAAACCGACAATAATCATCTATGAATGTGACAAAGTACTTGAAATGAGCATGAGAAACAGTTGGTGAAATGCCCCAAATGTCACTATGAATGACATCAAAACACTTTACAACATGACTAAAATTAGGAAAAGGAAGAGTCTTACTTTTGCCTAACTTACAAGTAGAACAATCAAAAGTAGAAACTGAAAATTGATTTTTGTTTCCCAATAAACTAGAATTTGATAAATGAGATAACACAATAAAATTTGGATGTCCTAGACGTTTATGCCAAACCTCAGTCTTACTACTTGTAGAAGTACAAGCAAAATAGAGGACATGAGGAATGGAAAAGTGTATAGGAAACAATCTCCCAACTTTAGGCCCCTTCGCAATTATCATCCCCGACACCTGATTCTGTACAAAACAACCATTACGAGAAAAATTCTCATCACAATTTCTATCTACCAATTGACAACCTTAAATAAGAATAGTTGAGAGCTTTGGTGATACAAAAACATTCTTGAAAGTTTGAGTAATATCCCCAACCTGGGTAATGGGTAAATTACTTCCATTGGCAATCTGGATTTGTGAGGGACCATGATACTCACGAACATTTTTTAGCACACTAGTTGAATTGGTCATATGATTGGACGCACAAGAATCAACAAGCCAAAAATTAGATGTAATATTGTTACCTTGTATCCCCAAAGCTGAAAAGACTGATACAATCATTTGTTGTACCATTTCAGGAGTAAGGACATGTCCAGCTGCTGGATAGCAAATTGATTGTTACTTCCCAATAAAGATGAGTTATCAGAAGTTGGACCATTTATCCCTGCTTGAAAGACATTGATCCTCCAATTTCAAGGATGTGTGGGACACTCATTGATGATATGCCCATATTGCTTACAATAATTACAGAACTTCTTACGACAATTGCTAGCAATATGACCATATTCTTTGCAACTATAGCATTGAGTTCGGCTCATATTCCTGTCCTTTCCTTTTCCTTGAGCAACAAATGCAGCAGTGTGAACGCTTTCTTGCTTGAAAGTATTTTTTGCGAAAAGACGTTGCTCTTCACGAAGTAATTCCCTAAAACATATATCCTATATCCTAGGATGGATACGGATCACGATTCATCAAGTTAGAGCGAACACTCTCAAATTCAAATCACAATTTGATAAAAAAATGGTCTCTCTTACTTTGCTCATGAACTGCTTGAATCATAGATATAGATTCAACAAGTATTTTAGCATAAACAATATCAGTAAATTCAGCCCAGAGAGACCTCCTTGAGAGTAATTAGCAATTTCATGCTCTAGTTGAAAGTGTCTTGCACTATTGTCTTGATTGTAAGCCTTTTGTAAATAACCCACATGACTTTTGCAGTCTTGTATGACCTGATTTTAAGGATAATAAGAGGGTAGATTGACCCTAAAATCCATGTCATCAGGTGAGCATCTTTAACCTTCCACTGATCTAACTTTGTATGATCAGTAGGAGCAGGATTACTTCTGTCTATATGGCCCCATAATTATTTTCCGGTGAAGTGAAAAATAGTTGAAACTAAAACTCCCAGACAAAATAATTCTTCCACGTGAAATGAACATTGAAGGACTCAAATTGATGTGAAGTCATGTTTTCGAATACAAAAAAAACACAAGAGAATAACCAAGACCAAGATCCCTAAATGTGTAGGACTAACTGACGACAAATAGTCAAGAAAACCAAAACTTTCAATAAAAATTGAAAGGGATCAAAGATAAAGAACACATGAACATCAAATCTTCCAAAAAAATAATTTTGTTTTCTTGAAAGGAATCACAAAAGAATGACTTGAAGAATCAAAGCAGTAGGCTCTAATACCATGTCAAGTTTTTGAATGAGTTGTCTCAAATGGAGAATTCTTCCATTAAATAGAAAAAATCTTACATTCCTACAAATCTGCTATTCACACCCCTAAATATCTGTTATTCCTAATTATAATATCACTAAAAATATGCTACATTAATCCCTCATATCTCATATATATGGAAAGCAATTGACACACCATCAATACACAAATATTTAGAGCTATTACATAGATATGTACAACTATTTAGAATTTGTCCAATATGCTAACAGTAAGAAACTCGATTGGACATCCATTTGAAAAATGGGCCATGAGTGTTTAGCAGTCAAAGCTATCAGTAATATGATAGTATCAAGTCATGCCACCAGAGCAAAAACTTCTTTATAGTCCCCATCATACTCTTTGCTTATAGCCTCTAGCTACTAAGTGTGTTTTGTGTTGCTCGACTTCACCTTCCTTGTTCATCTTTTTCTTGTATACTAGGTTTTGGACACATGTTTCACACCTATGTTATATGTGAATTTTATAGATATGTTAGAATGACTAAAATTCTATGGAAACATATATGTAATGAGTAATAAAATGCAACAATTACGAATAATATTTAACAATTTAAACAAAAAACACCAAAGAAGGACATATTTTGACGTTTCAAATTAATTACTTTTAATAAACAAACTATAACTTTTGCACATTGGTTAGTAGTTAGCAAACTTTAATAAAGTCATTAATTACTAAGTTGAGCTCAAATAAGAATATCGGCATACAACAATAAAGCATTCATAGAAATCTAAAATTAAGAAGTCTGATAGAAAAAAAAAAACACAAAAAAAACAGTGAAGACAGAAATACAATGTATACTACCTTGTTTTTAAGACTTCGATGAATAATAACATAGACGGAAAAATAAATACAAAATAAGTACATAATTTTCCAAGTTCTTATTGACTCCTTCTCCCATATCCAATCAAAATTCAAGAGTCTTATTCGTCTAATTTAACTATAGAATGAAAATGATAACCATTGGTTGGGGTTTCATGAAACAAAAAAGATGAATTTATATAGATAATAATGAAGAAATTTGGAGGTTATGAATATGAAAAGATGAGAGTTATGGATGTTAAAAGTGTAACAATTGAAAAGGTAATTAGATATGAGTTATGAATGTGAATATATAAAGCAAATACATAAAATAATAATAAATAAATGAAGAAAAGGAAAAAAAATTAAAGCTAACAAACCATGTAAAAAGGTGCATGCACAAGATAATTAATATTAGTAAGCAGGAATTTGAGAAACTTTAAGTTCTTATCATGTAATTAAGCATCAGTGAATTTAATTTAGTGAAGTTAGAGCCATTCTTTAATTATGATCAAGAGGACATTATCAATTTGTGTGTCTCCGTTTTGCAGATTTGAACCTTTTTAAATTATTAATTTCTTATTTTGTGGGAATCATAAACTATTGTGGGAAATACTGTTACCGACATAAACCATGTGATATGTAAAATGGAGTCTAGTGTACTTCTATCACACTAAAAAGAGAGGGTCCTACTTGCCAAGGCAAGGGCCATGCTCTTAAGCTTAGGTGGATCCACTAGATAATGCCCATTTAGGACAATTCTATGGGGGGTACGTAGTTCAGGGAACTGGGTAACACCAGTAGTCCAACTCGGTGCTAAGTAAACTCCCAATAGAAATATGTATAATCATATCATTTTAATATTCTTAGTCTTGAAAATAGTAAGAATCTAGTAATATCAGTTCAATCATAATGACTCATAATCATAAGAATAGCTAATTTTAGAATATCATGACTTCACAATCAATCCATAAGAGACACTTAATCGAAAATATCTAAATCATATAATCTTTTCATATGAGAATATTTCAATTGGAAGCTACCGATTTTCCTAAAATCATGTTGACACTTTATTCGAAAGCATCTTTAAATCATAATCTCTTCAATTCCTAACACATGCATATAATCAAATCTTGATTTCATAATCATAATACTCAAATAGCATGGGTCCATGTAAAAATCATTAGAAACATGTAATTATTACTAAATCATGATGAAAAAGCTTTAAATCAGATGAACTCGTAACAAAATCATGAAACCCTAACATTTGGGTAAGAATTGGAAAGAAATTAAGGTTTCTTTGGGACTCAATGAGTGAAGAGGAACTCATTGATAAATTTTCAATTAAGGTTTCTTTGGGACTCAATGAGTGAAGAGGAACTCATTGATAAATTTTCCACATACCTTAATAAACCCAAGCCTTGAACATGGAGGAGAAGGGTTGAAGCTTGAGCCTAAATCACCTTGAGAGAATCCTGTGAGAAGAGGACTTGAGAGTTTTGGGAGTTTGAGAGAGAATGGGAGAGTTTGGAACCTTAGAAATGGTTATAGGGCTTAGTTTTAGGTTAGAAATAATGCACATAAGGTATTAAAAGAGTGGGAAAAGACCCAAATAACCCTGAGAAATAACTGGCAAACTGACTCTAAGAGCCCATGTACGGTCTGTACATCCTTTCACGGACCGTATTGGTCGACCGTAGATCAATTACTCGAAACCTAACTTTTTGAACTCAAACCACGAACAACCTTCCACGATTCGTAAACCAATGTACGATTCGTCAACAACCCCCTCGTAGAACTCAAACCTGGAATCAGTGTCGCCTTAACCCCTAGGCCACTAAAGACACTTAACCCCTAGGTCACTAAAGTCATCGCTTGGGCCCCCCATATTTTTTTAAACTACTTATAAATGTTATTTTAAAAAAAATTATATGTACTATGAGTGCTATGATTTTACTAAGGAAATTGCATATGAGATAAATATAGAACCTCAATTTTGTAAGAAACAATTTGAATTAATTAAATATTTTTGGTTTCTTATTTAGTGGTAAATTGAGATAAGTAGATATCAGATTTTTTTTTTTAAAGAAAATATTATCCTAACCTTGAACTTTCTTTAACACATAATAGTTTTTCTGATATTGATGATTTAGATTTATTTTTTGAATTAAAAGTGTTAAGAGAAGTAATACAAGTAGAAGATAGTGATCTAATAAAAATACTCAATCAAATAAAAAAACTTAATTCTTTTTCAAATACACGTATTCCTAATAGAATAATGTTAACAGTTCCTATAACCGTTGCCTCAGCCGAAAGAAGTTTTTTGAAACTAAAATTGATAAAATCTTATTTAAGATCAACAATGTCCCAAGAGATATTAAATGGATTAGCTATGTTATCAATTGAAAAGGACTTATTAAAACAATTCGATTATAAAACAATAACTATTGACTTCGCATCTAAAAATGCTAGTAAAATAGATTTTAAATAAAAGTATATATGACAAAAAAATATTAGGCCTCTCTTAAGTTTTGCTTTAGGCCCCCAATTTTGTTGAGTTGGCCTGCCTAGAATGATCCTAATTCTTGAACCTCAACCACGAATGGCCATGTAATAGTCTATAATTTCTTTTATGGGTCGCACTGGCTACTCGTGCATCAAATGATTGAGAGTCCAACTTTCTCAAGATCAACCAAGGCCAAAGACTACAAGCCATATTCTTTAGTAGGACCCGTACAATCTAATCGTAGTGGCCAAGTACCAAAAATCATTATGTGTGAAACTCAACCTACGACATGTATCTACAACCCCGACAACACTCCATGAGCTATCCTGTTGACTCATGGAAAGTCATCAGATATTTGAAAATTTTCCAAATTTTAGGACATTATCCATGACAACCTTCTATAGACCATAAAGCTAAGTACATTCTATACTTAGCCTCGTACAGCCATGCACCATGAAAATTTCTGCGACTTTTCTTTTTTAAATCAACTTTTCTACTTTGGAGGTGTTACAAGTATTCAGATGGCTCTATTTGAGGTGCAATATGATAGGAGGTGTACATATCCTATAGAATGGTTTGAGGTTGGTGAAATGGCTTTGATAGGGCCAAAATTAGTTCATGAAGCCATGGAAAAAGTTCAGCTTATTAGAGATAGGTTGAGGATAGCTCAAAATAGATAGAAGTATTATGTAGATGTAAGGAGAAGAGAGCTTGAATTTATTATTGATAAGTGGGTATATCTAAATATTTTACCTGTGAAAGGGGTGATAAGCTTCGGCAAGGAAGGATAGCTCAGTCCTCAATATATTGTCCTTTACAAGATTTTGAGGCGTTTTGGTAATGTAGCCTATGATGAGTCAGGGATTTTTGACGCATTTATATGTTTTTATTATTATTTTGTGTCACTAATATAGAAAATGAGGCCAATTATCCTTTGAATGTTGTTTATTTAAGGTATTTGGGCGTACAAAAAGTTTTATGGAAAGTAATGAAATTTAGAAGAAAAGAGTTGGAAAAAAGGTGTTGAAAACAGGGAAAAGTCACCCTCTAATGTCGTAAATGCGATGAAGGACCATTTTTATGGTAGGTCAATAACATGTCAAGTTCCAATTTAGCATCCACATGCAGATTGCTTCAGTGATAGGTTCATAGAAGTCAATGACCACTTTCGCGGTCATTTCAAATGCTTGAGCGGTAAGGTTAATAACAATCAAGGGTCGCATTAGTGGTCTCTTCAGCTGCTTTAGAGGGTACCTTATAAATGTCAACTCTCATTTTAGCGGCTACTTAGGTTTCTTTAGTAGTACCCTATAAATGCGAGCTCTCTTTTTAGCAGCTACTAATTAGGCTTTTTTAGCGGTAGCCAACTGGAGTCAATAGCCGCATTAATGATTGTCGGACCACTTTAGGGGCTGTTGAGGCACTATTCAGGGGAAAATCAGGGAATTCATGTTTTTACCCCAAATTCTTACAAAAGCTGACCATGAGATGATTAGGACATCTTATCTTGGATCTAATCTTGAATTATTTTGAAACATTCCATACTTTTAAGCTTGGGAAATAACTTTTAGAGAAAGTTTTCCCCAACGAACACCATGGGAATGAAGATTGAATGCTTGATTATATTTAGTTTTCACCCTTTCTTCATTTATTTCCTTGGTAATGCTAAATTCTAGGTGTTATTGTTCATAGGTGATTTGGGTTTTGTTCTAGTAATAAACCATTGATGGTTTGTTCATATTCATCTTTTGCTTTAGTAGTTAACTGTGGATTATCTCATATATGAGATATGTCTTTGATTATTTATTAAATCTCATGCTTTAATTATTTTCTAATGGATTTGATCACTCCTAGGACTTGCCCATTCACTTTGATTGACCTTGAAAGAGTCCATTAAGGTTGGGAAAGATTTATTGGTGCTAATTTGAGGTGTAATTACTCATTAAATGGATTGGAGCTAGAAATAGTGAAATCTTTGCAATGCCTATAATTGGATCATCTTTGTTGCCACATAGCTAGGCTCGAAAGAGCTAGTTGGGATATATTTTCCTATGATCGAAAGATACTGGTGAATAATTTAGCTTCCAAAGCATGTTTGATTTGCCTCTTGATTAAATGAGATGTATGTGATTGATATACAATTGATCGTGCATATGTTAATTGACTTCCCATTCCCCTTGGATTCTTGCTTGAAAAGGACATTGCCCTTGTTCTCCTTTATCCCCTATCCTTTATTGTTATTGAAAATCTTTTGACTATACTTGTATCTCTTGTTTGGATTAAAACTAGTAGCTTGTATTTCTTTGTCTCTTCAATATCCTTTACATTATTCTATGTGGGATTCGACCCCAATCTCATACACTGGGTTATATATTGCTAACAACCACCTACATGTTGAATTGTAAGACATGTAGTTGAACGTTATCGAAAATGGCGTTGTTGCTGAGAAACAATTGAGCGTATTGAATTGATTTAGAACTTATAGTTTACTAGTTTCTATTCAAATTGTTAATATTTGTTTATTTTTTCTTTTTGTGTTGGTTATATGACTTCTTTTGATGAAGCAATACTTGGTGGTTGCAGTCCTTATGTTGATGACCCATGTCCTTGTTATGGAAGACCTCATGTTGGGCAATTTTGTGTGGATGCTCTCAAGATGAAGAAATGTGTGACAAAATGAGCATTGTGATCAAACTTGGGCTCATGAGCTTGTCCCAAAAGCTTGAAAATGGTGTGAGGCTACAAAATCTAATATTCGAAATGAGGGATGAATTCCTTAACTTGCAAAGAACATAGTGCCGCAAAATGGTCTACCTTGAGTTTAAATTGCAAATATAAAGACCAAAGTACGAACAAAAATGGGAGCATGTGATGTTCCTCGTCAAGTGGTCCATTATAGAGAATGAAAGTTGGAATCTCAAGAAAAAGGAGTTGTGATAAACACGGAAAAATGTTGCGTGTTCGCAAGCCAACAAAGCCAATAAGAATCCAAGATGCTGAGATCAAAGAAATGATCCTAGAGTTGCAAGAAAAAGTCAAAAATATAATTTATGAAAACTCTAGTTTATTGGAAGTAAGAATGTAACTCACTTGAAGGTCAAGCATGATAGGATACAATTTTCAATAAATGACCTAGTGATCTTCTCAATTTTTCCCAAAGATTCTCAAAGAAAAAACAATGTAATAGTCAATAAGAAATTAAAATCTTCGAAGTGGAGAGATCAAGTGAGACTCTTGATACTCTCATGTTGCCAAACTTATAGACTTCATTGCCTAATTTATCAGAGAACTCCCTGCAGCTGTTTACCTGACCAAGCCAATGATGCTTAGCTGGTCTTTTCGGATGATCAACCACACTGGGACTGAGACACGGCTCGGACTCCCACGGGGCAATCGACCGATCCGTGGAACCACATTTGTTGATACGTATATGGATAGATAGATAGATAGCGATTCTTCCTCTCTGATCCCACCAATTTCATTCTTCTATTGAGTCGGCTAACTGTAACTATAAGCTATGGAATTGCTACTTTTTTCTTGTTATTGATAGAGTGGTATTCTCCGCCCCTGTCAAATAAAGTAGAGGGGAGAACTGGAAGAGAGTCTCTGATATCCCAAAAGCAATATGTTGATTGCTATAGCAATAGCCGCTGAATTGTCTCTCTACCATAAAAGTGATTCCCTAGAAATCACCAGCAGTTGCCAACATGGACAGTCACCATGAAAGCGCCCCTCTAGATTCATTAAAAGTCGCAAACGCGGCCGTGAAGCTGCTTAAGAGACATTGGAGAGTTAAAAGGTTAAACCTAAATAATTAAATGATTCTTTCTTGCCCTTTTCCATTTTGTTCTAAGTTGTCCAAATTCTTTTGCCCTTCATCCCAAGCAACAATCAGGTATGTTTCCTCCTCTTTAACACTCTTTAGATGGTAAAAGAAAAATCTGTATCTTGGTTTGATCATTGTTTTTAGGTATTCTTTTGGTGAGAAATTTTTAAAAAATGGAGGTTTTAATTTGTTTGAACTACCAAAATTTATTTGCTAGACTATGAAAGCATGAGTTTGGGGTGTAGTCTAACAAATGGGAAATTCTTGAGTACCCATTTTCTGTTCAAATGATGTAAAAGTAGTGTATCCACTGAAAACGCTCAAATCACTCTCTAAAACTAATTAAAAGAGTGAGCAATCGTAGTCAGTAAAAACCCAACAAAGTGTCGGGGTCGAATCCCACACAGAATGGTATATCGTAAAGAATTCTTCATCGAGACATTTGAACTTTAAATTAGCTCAGTTGGAATAGTAAGAACAATTGGGTGGATGGTACCACCAAATTAATATAAATCTTTTTTATCAGTTATCGCAATTAAACTAAAATTCGAAAGAAATCAAGAGTAAGTAAGAAATCTAGTGGTTCAGGGATGGGATATCAATTTCATATAAGAACAAATGTGCTGCGCTATAGTGAAGTACATACATGAATAGGCTAAGTCATCTTCAATGACGCTAATAATCTTTCGATCTCAAAGTATTTATTCCTAGAATTTCCTCTCAGTCTCATCTAATGCCAATTTTAAACAACCCATTACCTTACTCTATTCCCTCTTTCAAGAATATGACAATTAGATCCGACCCATAACCTCTCTTTAAAGAAGGTCAAGGACATCAAACCTAAATTGCTAGTATTAAACTAATTACCACTTCAATTAATCTTTTTTGAGCATCAACCAAAGATCAGAAGTAGGAGTTAAAGTTTGCAACCTTAAGCCTTAAGTTAACCCCATTATAATTAGACCAAATTCATGCATGAACAACAACAAAACAAAGCATAGCACAATACCCACTACTTTAAATTATCACCTAAACCCATTAGAGCACCCCTAGATCTTGGGGTTTTAGCTACTTATTAAAAAAAAAGAAGTATACCTTCAATGAAAGCAGTCATGGGTAACTTGAAATCAAGCGATTAAGAGTAAACCCACTTTGGATTAAACTTCAAATTATCGAATTCAAGATTAAAATTGTAAAACCCCAACAAGACTAGAAAAGGTATTCTAAAAAGTAAAGTGTTCTCTTGAAATCAGTAGTTCAACTCTCTAGTCGAACTCTCTCAAAACTCTATCATTTGGGAAATTTATATTTTCCCAAAATTGGGCCGAAAAATCCACTTCATAACCAACTTGGCGACATTAGTCAAGATCACTTAGCTCACTTGGCGAATAAACCTTCGTTCCCCAGCTCACCTTTGTGATGCTCTAGGCTTCAGGTGTTTGAACCTCAGTTGGCAAACTCGATTGAGTCGGCCTTTTTCATTTGGTGTATCACCGAATACCACCTTAATCTGTCATTTGAGCTTTACATCTTTGCCTTGCACACTTTCACATTAGGCTATGTGCTTCAAATCCACCTTTCTCATTCGACATATTGCCTTTTCTACTGATGTTCGCCGACCTTCTTTGGTAGATAAAAGTGCTATGCACTGTTAGATTGGGTGAAGTATAGCTCAGTCTGCGATCCACCCTTCATGATAGGCGATCAACAATGTTCATTTTGCACTTCTTTTGCATTTTTGGCCATTCTTTCAGACTTTAGTCCACGCCTTGTCCAATTTGCTTCATAGCTGCAAATCATCAATATTTGATTAGAAAAGGACAAAGTTAGGCATTGAGGACACCAATTATTGAGCTAAATGGACCTTAAATGAGTGCAAATGTACCACTCATCAACACCTCCAACCTAAACTTTTGCTTTTCCTCAAGTAAATCAATATTACAATAAGGTTACTAAGGGTGTCTACAACAGTATTCAAAGAGAGTTAACATGCAAGCGCAATGGCAAGACTACTCCCAATAGTATGTTACCCTAAATCATGATAAAAAAGCTTCAAATGATGACTAGCTAGTATCAACAAAAGTTCAAGCTCACTTGTGCTTCTTTTCTAATGCAACAACATGTTTCAACAAATACATTCAAGTACCCTTACATCAAGATCGATTCCATGCTCTCACAAAGAAAATCAACAAAGATAATAGGAGTCAATGAAACTCTCACTCTCTCAAAAGAGAAATACATGCAAGCTTTGTCCCATAGGTTTGCCCATATTTTTCAATCATTACACAACCTTGTTCATGCAAGATCTCAAAGGTCTTTTATGCTTGTAATGGGGCTGAGCGTTAAGGCATGGTCAATTTGGATTGGTGACTTTACCTTTTCAAAGCATTGTTGCAATCATCGCCACCTCTTCTCAAGTTTTTTTTCTGCTTTTTCATTTGAGAACTCAAATCTAGACTTCCACTTAATTTATTTGGAACTCCCCTTTATTTCATTCACTTCTCTTTTTCAATTTCATTTTTTCAAGCTATTCCCATTAAATTGATGGCAACTACAGACACATTGTTTCTTTATAAGGAGGAATTCTTCGTTTTGTAAAACTTTCATATTTGAGTCTCATTTGTTCTTTCTTTTCCCTTCACATGGCTCTCATTCATCCTTCCTTTCCTGATACCCAACTTAGACTTTTGACCTAAATTGTCTATTTAAACATTACAATGCTTCCAAAAAGATTTTAGGTGAGAAGGTAGGGACAATTTGGTTCAAGAGGTCTTCTTTTGGTTGACAATAAATTGATTTGGTTCCCTCGTTGAATTTTTCTCCCAAGATCATGTCTCGCATTTACCAAGATTCACACAATTAGACCAACAAGGCAAATTGTTGGACTTCACATGCATGCTTTTAAGTAAAATCTCTCCACACATGGAACTTCGGAACACACTTATTCAACACATCCTGAATAAAGATCAAAATCATACATGCGATGTTCATTGCAAGGCTCAGATCAAAACACAACTAGTTAACAAAAGATTCAAAGGGATCATTCAAAAGTGTAACCACATCAATTTTATTCTCGCAACACCAATACTACGCATCATTCTCATCATAAGTACTACTTAAGACGTAGATATTGCACAAAATCAATTCTCAAATTACATCAATGAAAAACTCAAGCATTTCACGATTTGAAAATTCATGGGCGGGGGGGGGGGGGGGGGGGGGGTGCATTCA